>CAUYON010099756.1:0-37916 GCA_963573935.1 Arctocebus calabarensis
TGTAGTCCCAGCTACTTGGGAGGCTGAGGCAAGAGAATCGCTTAAGCCCAAGAGCTGGAGGTTGCTGTGAGCAGTGTGACACCACGGCACTCTACCCAGGGCGATAAAGTGAGACTCTGTCTCTACAAAAAAAAAAAAAAAAAAAACAAGTCTAATGGTTCATTTATTAGGAAACTGTCTTAAGTTAGGTCCGGTGAGGACTGGTATCTGTATCTCGGGGTCTTCGATTGTAAGACATTCAGTTTTGATACCTCATAGACAAGGGCTGCTGTAAATGAACAATTGTCCTTTTACAACTTGCTGAGGTTGTATCTGCTGTAGGCCTGCAAAGACCTAAGTCTGTTCCCTGAGGTCACTTTGAGCCCTTCTGGGCTGGGACAGCCAGGGTAGCCCATAGGGAGGAAGGGAAGCAGCTGCTAGTCTCCTAAGGCCCAGGTTGGTGATCCTTCTCTCACTAGGCAAAGCAAAGCAAATACGGGGCCTGGGGGCAGAATTTAAGGAGGCACACACTTTCAGGGTTGTATAAGTGTAGAGTCGGCCCTCGAGAGAGAGTGTCTCCTTAAATATTCCATTAGCCTCAGCCTAGTCCTGCTGCCTTCCATGCTATAAGGGAGGACATTTTTCAGTGTTGGTCTTGCTATAAAACATTCTCCTTGGATGAATTATGATTGCATTTGCTCCTGATAAATGATACTTACAATTGCTCTTGTCTCCCCCAAGCTAGAAACAGATAGGGTATGTTTTCTGGTACCCAGAAGGGAAAGTGGGAAGGAATGATTCTCAGAATGTATCAACTCTTGATCGTGATCTGACTAATTCCTCAGATGTTACTCACATGGCCAGACCACAGTGGCACACACCATCCCGTTCCAAAGCTGTACTTAACGTTCTCTCACTGTTCCTTCAGGCCAGAGGCATTTTGTTTCAGGAGGTGTTTATTTGACGTTTCAGGCCACGTGGAAATCACTCATATCAGATCTTATCCATGGAAATTTTTTGGCCAGCCATTCAGCAAAATAAGTGCAGGAGAATGGCTTCCTGATTCCAGTCCCGCCAGAATGGCTCTTCCTACAGTTTTCTAGAAAGGTATTTGAGTCCAATCCCAAATACACTGATTTTCAAATAAACATGGGCCTCTGGGAGACTGCATATGTAGCTGAGTCACTCATGCCCCTGATGCTGGGGTGAATTGGGCCTCAATCGTCCTGTAAGATAAAACTCTGTTTTATTTTTAGCAATCTCTCCTGAAGGCAAGCTGGCATTTATGGCAGTCCTGATTTCAAAGATTACCCCCTCAACATGTTGAACCAAGGCTGTTGCATGACAGCATTATCATCTCTGAAAGAATCAGAATTTCTTGCTGTGTAATTTTAAATTGCCCCTGTTAGTGTATCTTGTCTTCTGGCTATTTTCAGCTATTTCATCTTGTCCTGTCCTTCAAAGACACAGGGAGGAGCCAGCCACTAACCACTTAGTAATAATCCTTCACGTACTGCACATAAGAGATAGACACATCACCAAGTGCAGGGTTAATGCAAGAGATGCGTTCCAGTTTATTCAGGGACCTCAAGAAGTTTTGTTGCTGCATTCCCTGCCCCCTCCCCCACACACACACATCGACTAAGCTTATGAAGTCAGTTCAGGATGAGCTTTAAGCCCAAATTCACTTTCTTTGGGATTCATCACTCAAGCTCGCATTTTCTTTATTTTATTTCAAAATATTAAGGGAGTACAAATATTATAGATGCCTATCACCTAAACAGTGCTTCTAGAACCATAGGTAGATTTTTTTTCTCCTTTCCTCCTCTCCCCTTCCCCCCACCCATGGTTGATTTCTTCTGAGTTTTACTTCCCTCCGTGCACATGTGTGACTGTTGGTTAGTTCCAATTTAAATAGTGAGTACATGTGGTATATGTTTTTCCACTCTTAAGAGACTTCATTTAGAAGAATCATCTTCAGTTCCATCCAGATTGTTGAAAAAGTTATTAATTCATCTTTTTAATGGATAAATAATACTGAATTAATAAAGATATTAATTCACACACACACACACACACACACACACACATATATATATATATATATATATTTTTTTTTTTTGGCCAGGGCTAGGTTTGAACCCACCACCTCTGGCATATGAGACTGGTGCCCTACTCCTTTGAGCCACAGGTGCCACCCTTAATTCATATTTTTAATAAATAAATAAATAATACTATAAACAGTATTATTTATCCATTATTCATCCTATTATATTATTTATCCAATGTTATTTATTTATCCATTGGATAAATAAAAATAGCATTATTTATCCATTAAAAAGATGAATTAATACCACATTTTATTAATCCACTCAAAAATTGATTCCACATCTTTCACTTGTGAATTGTGCTACAATAAACATTTGAGTGCAAGTGTCTTTTTGATGAAAACCTTTCTGGAGCAAATGGTAGGTCTACTTTTAGTTCTTTGAGGAGTATCCATGTTGTTTTCCACAGAGGTTGTACTAATTTGCAATTACATCAACATCATATAAGTGTTCCTTTCTGCATCCACACCAGCATTTATTGTTTGGGGTCTTTGTAATAAAAGGCATTCTAACTGGGGTAAGGTGGTATCTCATTGTGCATATTTATTTATTTATTTCTTGTTTTGTATTCATTGAGGTTATGAAGACTTAGGTTACACTGATTGCATTTGTTAGGTAAAGTCCCTCTTGTAATGGTGGTGCCCTGCCCCCCAAGACGTGTGCTGTACACCATGACCCCCCATACCCCTTCCTCCTCCCATCTCCATGAGCCCTCATTCCCCTACCCCCCACCTTATAGTAAATCATTTATTCCCTTCAAACTAGAATTGAGTATATTGGATTCTTGCTTCTCCATTCTTGTGATGCTTTACTAAGCAGAATGTGCTCCAACTCTATCCAGGTTAATAGAAAAGATGTAAAGTCTCCATCTTTTTAATGGCTAAATAGTATTCCATGGTATACATATACCACAGCTTGTTAATCCATTCCTGGGTTGGTGGGCATTTAGGTTGTTTCCACATTTTGGCAATTGTAAATTGAGCTGTGATAAACAGTCTAATGCAAATTTCCTTATGATAAAATCATTTTTTTTCTTCTGGGTAAATGCCTAGTAATGGGATTGCAGGATCAAATGGGAAGTCTGATTTGAGTTCTTTGAAGATTCTCCATAGTTCCTTCCAAAAAAGTTGCAAGAGTTTGCAGTCCCACAAATAGTGCACTTTTTTTTTCTGGACTCTTCACTTTACTGTTATTAACATTTAGAAATGCTACTAATTTATGTACATTGATTTTGTATCCTGAGATTTTACCGAATTTATTTACCAATTCCCAGAGGCTCTTGTTAGAATCTTTGAGGTCTTCCAGATACAACATCACATTGTTAGCAAAGAGTGATGATTTGACTTCCACTTTCCCAATTTGGATACCCTTCATATTCTCTCTTGTCTGATTGCTCTGGTTAGGACTTCTAGAGCTATGTTAAATAGCTGTGGTGACAGTGGGCGTCTTTATCTTGTTTCAGTTCTTAGGGGGCATACTTTCAACTTTTCCCCCAGTATGATGTTGGCTGTGAGTTTGTCATATTACATACACGGCTTTTATAGTTCTGAGATATGTCCTTTCTGTGCCTTCCCTGTTAAGGGTTTTTATCATTAGAAAGTTGAATGCTTTATATGTATTTATTAAGATGATCATATGGTCTTTTATCTGCTTTTGTTTATGTGGTGAATCACATTCATAGATTTATATATGTTGAACCATCCCTGCATTTCTGGGATGAAGCCTCCTTGGTCCTGGTGGATTTTTTTTAGCGCTTTTGCATTCTGTTTGCTAGTATTTTATTGAGGCTTCTTGAATCTATATTCATAAGGGACATTGGTCTGTAATTTTCTTTTTTGTTGTTGTTGTTGTGTCCTTCCATGGCTTTGGTATCAAGGCAATACTAGCTTCACAGGTTGAGTTGGAAAGAATTTTATTCTTTTCAATATTATGGAATAATTTCTGCATTATGGGTACCAGGTCTTCTTTGTAGGTCTGATAGAATTTGGCTGTGAATCCGTCTGGTCTTCTTCACTTTTTTGTTGTTGTTGGGAGGGTTTTTTATTATTGTTTCTATCTTACTGTTTCTTATTGGGCTGTTCAGGAGTTCTATTTCTTCCTGGTTGCATCTTGGGAGGTTGTGCGTTTTTAGGAACTTGCCCATTTCCTCTACTTTCCCTACTTCATGTGCATATAATATAAGATTTACATAATATTCATGGATGATGTTTAGTATTTCTGCAGTATCATCTTTTTATTTCTGATTGTGCTTATTTGAGTTCTTTTGCTTATATTCTTGGTTAAAGTCATGAGAGGTCTGTCAATTTTGTTTATCTTTCCAAAGAACCAACTTTTTCTCCTACCAATCCCTCATAATGTTTTTTTCCCACAGTTCATTTAGTTCTCTGCTGTCCTTTGTTATTCATTTTCTTCTCCTGGCTTTGTGTTTGGTTTGTTTTTCCTTTTCTAGGTCTTTTAGGTATGACATTAGGTTGTTAGTTTGTGATCTTTCTGTCTTTTTGATGTAGACATTTAAGTCTACAAATTTTCCCCTAAGGAATGCTTTTACTGTGTCCCATAGATTTTGATAGCTTGTGCCCCCATTGTCATTTAATTCAAATAATTTTTTGATTTCCATCTTAATTTTCATTCTTGACCAAATAATTATTCAGCAACAGGTTGTTTCATTTCAATGACTTTGTGTAGGTTTGAATATTTCTTTTGTGTTTCATTTCTAGTTTTATTCCACTGTGATCCTTTAAGAAGGTACATGAGATGATTTCAATTTTTTTGAATTTGTTGAGTGAGGCCTGTTTTGTGGCCTAAGATATGATCAATCTTGGAGAATGTCCCATATGATGTTGAGAAGAAGGTGTATTGTGCAGTTTGGGGGTAGAATGTTCCATAAAAGTCTATTAGGTCCATTTGATTTACAGTTTGGTTTAAGCTCATTGCTTATTTATTTTCTGCTTTGATGATTTGTTGAACTCTGAACTCTGAGTAGAGTGTTGAAATATTTAGCAATTATAGTGGTATTATTTATTTCTTTGCTCAGCTCTAGTAAAATTTACTTTATGTATCTGGAAGCTCCTATGTTGGGCACATATATACTTAGGATTGTTATGTCTTCTTTTTGAATTGATCCATTTGCCATTATATATGGACCCTCTTCCTTTACCTTAGTTGGTTTAAAGTCAATTTTATCTGATATAAAAATGACTATATCTACTCTCTTTTGAATTCCATTTGTGTGGAATTTTTTGTTTATCCTTTCACATTAAGTCTGTATATGTTTTTGTGGTTTAGGTGTATATTTCCGAGATTCAGGAGACATTTAGTTAACCTATATCTTTTGAGAGGAGCATTTAGTCCATTAACATTAATTGATAGCTTTGCTTCATGGGATGTTGGTCTGTTCATCTGGTTCAGTCATCCCTTATTGCTTTGTTTCACCACTTGTTCTATTGTTTTATCGGAGTTGTGAATTTGGGGTTTTTTTTGGGGGGGGAGGGTTGGAGGTTTTTTGTTTTGTTTTTTAGGTGAACTTAAACCTAGTGGGTATCTCTTGTACTAATTTGTGTACAGTGAGTGCTGTTCTGAGTATTTTGTGCAGAACAGGTCATGGCAAATTTCCTAGGTGATTGCTTGTCTGGAAAAGACTTAATTGCTCCATCAATTGTGCAATTCAGTTTTGCAGGATACAAAATTCCAGGCTGGAGGTTGTTCTGTATAAGTCAATAGAAGATAGGGCACCAATCCCTTCTGGGTTTTAAGATTTCCATTCAGAAGTCTGCAGTTAGGCTGATGGGTTTTCCTTTGTCAGTTATTTGATGTCTTTTCTTGATGCTTGCAGAATTTTCACCTTCATTTTGCATTTGGCCAGGTTGATGATCATGTTTCTTAGAGATGACCTATTTACTATGTATCTTCTCAGTGCTCAACTCTCATCTTGTATCTGTATGTCTGGCAAGGGAAGTTTAACTCAATAATTTCCCCAAATAAGTTTTTCACACTTTTAGCTCTTTTCTCTTCTTCCTCAGGACTACCTATAATTCAAATGGTAGTTGGCTTCACATAGTCTCATCTCTCTCTCAGTGATTGCTCAAACTATTTTATGCTCTTTTCTGCATCTTTGAATGACTTGCTTATGTCAAGAGCCTTATCTTTAAGCTCTGAGATTCTTTCTTCTCCTTGGTTTAGCCTGTTATTAAAGTTTTCATCTGCATTTTGAAATTCCCTAAATGACTTTCATTTCTTTAAATTCTATTATATCTTTTCTCGTATTGTCTAGCTCACTAATCACTTTATTTATGTAGGCCTGGTGGTGTCCTTGGAGCTACAGAGGCAGATCCTCAGTCTCAGACACAGTGAGAGCTTCAGAGATGGCTCTGGGATTTAGGGGGCAGAGCTGACCATATGGGGGGCTATTTCACCAGCATTGGGACTGCTGAGGCTGAGTCACACAAGCAGGAGTTTCTCTCAGCAGGCTAGGTTTTATATAGGCAAGCCAAAGCTTCTGGTCAGCCAAGGTTCTACCCCCACACCTAAGACCCACCGAAGAAGTCACCCCAGGCTTCCCAACTGGTGCCTGTGGCGTCTGGGGACCCTCCTCTGTTCAGCTTCCATGCCTGGGAGGTGCCAGGGAGGAATCATGCTCAGCCTCCAGTTACAGGGCACAACACGCGAGAGTATTTGTTCCCTAAAGAAGCAGAGATAATGCAAAGGATACCGCTGGAAGGTTGGGTCCTAAATGGACCTGGCTCTGTGGGCCAGAGCAACCAGGGTGGTGTCAGTTGCCAAAACCTGGGATTGGCAATCACCAAATCTGTGTTGCACCTGTGCTCCAGTGGAATACTTCTGCACAGACTCTGAGCAGCTCCCTGATCACCCCCTAGGTCTTCAGTGGAAAGGGGCGATCCCTCATAGATTGAGTTGCCTGTAACTTTCCCCAGTTAGATATTAAGGGGAGATCCCTCATAGATTGAGTTGCCTGTAACCTTCCCCAGTTAGATATTATAGCTTTGAGCCTCACCTGGGTTCCCAGGTAGTTTTCCGGCCACTAGGAAAAGCCATTAGGAGGAGGGTCAAAGCAGGCTCTCTAGACCAGGAAAGCTGTGCTTGAGGAAAAGGACCACAGTTCCCCTACTGGCTGTGGGGAGTGAGCTCCACCCCTCTTGTGTTACCCCTGCCCTCAGGCATCTTCCCCATTGGGGAGACATTCTAGTCCAATGGTGGGGCTTTCTCATGGGTGGGGGATGGATGCTCCCCTAGATCACTGCCTCTCCCACCCCCACAGTATTCTCCTATCAGTTCTGCCTTGTGAGCTCTACTGCCTCCAGAGTCCAGCTCTGAAACATCCTCCCTGTATCCCCCAGCAATGCACTTGAGTCCTGGGAGCACAAGATCTGGCCTGCATGTGCGACTCACTGGCATGCATCTCTGCAAAACAATGGTTGGCGGGGAGCTCTCAGATCCCCAGGTTCACTGCAGGTCCTCCAGGGGAAAGGCCTGGGCCCCAGTCTCTGTGGAACCCTTAGACTGGAGGACATGACAGCTAGAGAGAGGTGGCCACTTGCCAAATTCTCAGCTCAAACTGCTCTCCTGGCTGCAATGGGCAGGGGAGGGGAAAGGGAGGATAAGAGTCTTTCCGGCCTCTGGGGTCACTATCCCTGGAGGTGAGCCCCCCAAAGAATGCCCAAGCTCTGGGATCATGCCAATTCTCCCCACAATCCCATAGCCTCCACAGTACTTGGGATTCTGGGGGCGGAAAAGCTTACAGGTAATTTGGTTGACTGCTGATAACTGAAGGAATGTGGAAGGGAGAAAGGGACCCCCCCCCCTTGTCCCTTCCGTGGGCTCTGAGCCTCCCTGACTTTGATCCTCACTGATATCATTTTTTCCTTTTATCCTTTTCCTTCTCTGCTTTGCAGTTGTCCTCCGAGAGGTCCCTGGCAGGCTCCAACATATCTCTCTGTGACCTACACCTGAGCTGCATCCCCTCTCTGCTCTCCCTTGTCTGAAACCCTTTCGTCCCCCCCAGATGGTCCAGCAAGTGATGTCTCTAGTCAGCCATCTTGCCCCCTTTAGGCTTCTATATTAAATTCACCTTGGGGTCTATGGCAAATTTTATGAAATGTTACTTTTTTCTTTACGGCTAGCATAAACATTTATTATATATCCTGTGATATATGTTTCCAGGAAGTAAGGAAATACTGTTGTGGAAAGATATGATTCCCAGCTGATTTGAAATATAGACAAATAGCATGTTTTAGGAAAGGGCCCGGACTTTAATGGAAAAAAGTAGTAATCAGATTTTTTTTTTCCTTCTCTTTCTCTGCCTTCTCTTCTGGCACCAGTTAAAGGAACATTTCTCATTCCTTCTCCCCATACACACAAAAGATGATACCTGATATGAAATGCTGTCAAATCCTGCTTCATTAAAGCCCACAAAAGCTAATTCACAGCTCCCCTCACACTGCCCTAAAATGGGAACAAAGAAGCAGAATAATGTCAAAATAGAACACAAAGGAAAAGAGTTTGTCCTCTGGGCCCAGGAGATGAAAGATTTCAAGAGTCATCTGTGAATGCTGAGCTGGGCCAGTGTTTCTAGGGCTTATTTCATAGATGATGGGGGATTGGCAGACAGGGCAACTAGTGTAAATGCAGCAAGAGTACAGTGAGGGTCTCCACAAGGGCCACAGCAAAGCTCTTGTCATTGATTCAATCACAGACAGCAAGAAGGATTGTTTACTCCAGGACAGGGTCGGGTAAGCAATCAGGAAATATAGCCTTCATACTCACTTACTGTGCAATAGAACACCCCTTGAAGAGAACAGAGGTCTAGGGGCGTGAATTTGGTTGGACTATCCTGGTTGGGGGCCCCAGGAAATAGACAATTTTCAGGGGTGTGCCGGGTTCTTAAAGGGAAATAACTGTAAGAAAAAAGAAGCCATATAAAAAGCTTTACCACTGCTACTACCATGAACCACCACGAGCACAAAGCACACTTGGCTTTGTGGCTTAATCAGGTCCGGTAAATCACAAATGGGGCAAATGTATTTGTCCAGGACAAAGTATGGTCCCTGGAAAGGTGAGAGGGCAAATTCAGAGCAACCTAGGTGGCATCACCATGAAATGGTAGAGCTAGGACTTGAATCTAGCACTGTGGGATGCAATGATATGCTGCTATTACTCAAGGCAGTGATAGAACATAACCCAGACCCTTCCTGCCACCCCACACTGCCTCTTCATGTAGGCTCCTCACACCCCCTGCACCCTCCTTCACTCTTCTGTCATTCTATATGTAAAACCAGTTGCTGGATGCTGTCACCGGGCCTTGGGAAGAGAGAAACAGTGAGGGGTGAACAGTCACTGGGATCATACCCTCTTTGGTTGCCAAGTCAGATTGTATCTTACTTTGGTTACCCCAAAGCAGAGCCTGAGACAAGTACTTGAGAACAAATTTCGTTTGGGAGGCCATTCCAAAGAATAGGAGTGAGGGAGTGTGGAGTATGAGGCAGGGATGGAGAAAAAGTCAATATAACAATACCTTATTGAGGCTTGTTGTGCCAGGACCTCTTCCAGAATGCCTTCTAAAGATGCCCATGTGAAAGATAGGAGGCAAGAGCCAGTTTTTGCTCCCCATTGGTTGATAAGAAATTGACCAGAGTGCATGTGTTGCCATTTCTGAAATTCCCTGCTGGCCATGTAGTATCCTGGCCTCACGAGTGACTTGGGGCAGAGAACAAAGGCATGGTGTTCACTCAGAGTGAGACGGGTAAGCGAAGCCTAAGCTCACACAGATCTGTCCCTGCCAGTCAGCTGTGCAATCGGAGTTGTGATCAATAGAATGCGTGACAGGGCACCAGACACATCTACTCCAGGATGTGAGTTTGCTGAGGGGTAAGAGGACAAGAAGATAGTGTACTCCCATAGGAGAGCCAAAAAGGGAAGGGGACTTGGACAAAAGCTCTCTCAGAAAAGGAGCTTATCTAGAATTACTCAAACGGACAGAAGGCGGCTTAAAAGGAGTTAGAAAGGGTTACTAAGAGTCAGGTGGGGGTGTATAGTCAGAGAAAAAGAGCAGAAATCCTTCTGGAGACACACACCCTGTGCGTTAGAGTGCACTCAATACCTGAACCAGCAGAGGCCTCAACACAGGGTCATGAAGGAGGTGAGACCGCACTTTAATGAGATCTGGTTCTAACATTAATAAACCTCTGTGGCACGGACCAGGGTAGTCTATGCAGTATTGATTTCAGAGCCCCAGCAAAGTCAAGCCTTTGTGAGGGTATTCAGAAAGCTTGGAGTGCTTGCAACAGGGATGAGTTGGACTGGGAGCATGATTAGATTTTAGGGCTATGTGCCCTGCAAAGCCAGGGTCTAGGCATTGCTACTTCAGCTTGCAGCAAAGCACCTTGGGAACAGTCAAGGGTTTCTGAGGCATGCAAACCCAAACCTGTTCAGAGAAAGGAAAGCCCCCTGTGGCATTTATATTAGAGAGAGTCTCAAGATTCCAAGCCTCAGAAATTAGTAGGGGGAAGTCTCTGGTGTTGATCTAATGAAGCATAGAAAAGGACCACAGAAGATACACATAGAGAAGAGCTGTTAAGTTATCCTTAGCAACACATCAGTGCCTTCCAGGGCCATAGTCTCAGAAGTTTCAGTGACATATACAATTGGTCTTCTCAGCATCCTCTCCTCTGGGGAATTAGATTCACCTCCATTCTATGTGGTTCTGAGGGGATACCAATCACAGTACCTTGCTCCCTGCTCACCTCCGTCACCACTGCCACCTACCCCAGGCCCGGGAGGGATCATGAAAGAATCAGCCATCAAACATCTCCATTCTTCTGGCTACAGTGATTTATTCGAGGATGGATGTGTGACTTAAACAGGAATACTCGAAGTCTCCACTGAGATTTGCTATACTCATGCTGGCAGATGGAGCATCCCTTACCCTTTCAATAGAAAAACTAGAAAGACTGAAAGGTACTGTTGAGTCTCTGGATATAGCCATGTCCTGATGCCAGAAGTACTCTGAGATTTACAAGTTACGTGACCAATACATTCCCTTTTTCTTAACCTAGTTTGCCTTGGATTTACATCATTTGCAATAGAGACAATGTTTAACTAATATAGTATTTATTGAATATATTACGTGGCCTTTGCTAGGTGTAGTGGGTTGAATGTTGCAATCCCCAAATGCATGTCCGCAAGACAACTATGAACATGATTTATTTGGAAGAGGGGCCTTTGGAGATGCAATTACGTTCAGGATCTCAAGATGAGATCATCTGATTATCTAGCCAGGCCCTAAATCCAAGGATAAGTGTCATTCTGAGATAACACAGGTTAGAACGCAGAAAAGGAGAGGACACACACACAGGAGGAGGTCATATGAAAATAGAGGCAGAAATTGAAGTGATGTAGCCACAAGGAATGCCACTTTCCACCGGAAGCTGGAAGAGGCAAGGAAGGACTCTCCCCTAGAATCTCCAGAAGGAGTCCAGTCCAGCTGACACCTTAATTCAGACTTCTGGCCTCCAGAACTAGGAGAGAATAAATTTCTGTTGTTTGAAGCCACCTAGTTTGTGGTAATTTGTTATGGCAGCCCTAGGGAATTTATATATTAGGCTCATGATTCAAATTTGAAAGGAAAGTTGTTGCTTTAGAGATAGTGGCATAAAAATATTACTTATTATTTATTGAAATAATTATTATACAATAATGGCTGGATGGAAGTGCATACACAATAATGTGGAATCAAAGAATGACTTATGCAATGTGATCATGTAATAGATGCAGAGTGTTAGGAGAGTCGCCTGCTTTCAAATCCTAGCCCACTACTTACCTACTTCACCATAAATAGCTGTGCAGCTTTGTGTAAGTTGCTTAACTTCTTCTCTTAACTTCTCTGGGCCTCAGTTTCTGAGTCTGTGATGAAGGGATGACAATAATTATACCTTCTTCATAGGATTTTTATGAGAGTCAATCGGGATAATAAATGTAAAGTGTTTAGAATACAGCCTAATACATGGTAGACGCTTAGTAAACGTTATTTCAGGGGAACTTCCCTGTAATGAGGCATTTTCTATCAGAGCTTCCCCACCAGTATGATGCAGATAGATGGGGGTTATGTACGACTAGAAGGCTAAAAAGAGAACCATCCAGGCATGGTGGCTCCTGCCTGTAGTCCAGCCCTTTGGGAATCCAAGGTGGGAACATTACTAGAGATCAAGAGACCAAGAACAATCTGGCCAACCTAGCAAGACCCCATCATGAGACAAGGGTGAGCCAGAGAAATGTAAAAACCTGGGGATATCACATAGAAGGAGAAGCTTGCAAAAGACAACCCATAAAGTTTTTTATGAATTCCTTGGATTATCTTAAATCTGTGCATGTTTAGATGTGATCTAAACAGCATATCAAAGGCTATAAGAGCCAAATTGAGAAACAGATCAATGTGTTAAGTCCAAGACTGGCCTCCAGGTTCTTTACACATGAGATAGAGCTGAACTATAAACTAAGGCTTTGAAAACAGAACTGATATTGAAACTGCAACCCACAGAAGGCTGCTCAGAAATAGCAGCCTGAACACAATCAGATTGACTTCCTATGAAAATAAGCAAATGAACAAACAAAAAGGCAAGATTTTCCATATCATTTAAATAACACCCAGAATCTAATAACATTATCTTCAAACATGTATGATGTAAGACAAAATTACCCATCATGAAAAGAACTAAGGATATAATAATGAGATAACATAGATGCTGGATTGTCAGACTAAGTTTTTAAAGCAGCTATTATAAAAATGCTCTAAGAGTAAGGATAAACACCTTAAAATGAATGGAGAAAAAAGAAAATTTCAATAGCAACAACAACGAAAAAATAGAAAATATATAGGAGAACCAGTGGACATTTTAGAACTGAGAAGTACAGTAACGGAAATAATAAAATACTCATTGGCTGGGCTCAATAATAGAACATAGATTATGAAGGAAAGGATCAATAGAAATCAATTAATATGAATAATAGAAAAAAGATTGAAAAAAATAAACAGAGCCTCAGAAACCTGTGTGGCAATACAAAAATATCTAAAAATGATATCATCAGAGTACCAGAAGAAGAGGAAAAGGAATTCTATGTTGAAAAAATATTTGAGGAACTACTGGCTGAAAATTTCCATTTCTCTAGTTTGATAAAATACATAAATCTACAGACTCAGGAAGATGAATGAACTCCAAACAAGATAAACCCAAAGAAATCCAAAGCCAGAAACAGTACAATCAAACTGATGAAAACTAAAAACAAAGAAAAATGTCTGCAAAAATATCCCCTCAAAAGTAGAAGAATGCCATACTTGTACCGGAAAAGTGATTTCAACGACCAGATTTGTCCTAAGAAATCAGAGAATCCAGAAGAAAATGACACAATATTTTTCAAACACTGAGAAAAGAAAAAGTAAACCCAGGATTCTACATCCACTGAACCATATTCTTAAAGAATAAAAGTGAAGGAAAACTTCATCACCAAAAGACGTATTCTAAAATAATTGCTAAAGGAATTTTCTCAAACAGAAAGAAAGTGATACCAAAAAGAAGTCTGAAGCATTAGGAATGTAGGAAGAGAACCAGAGATGGTCAAGTAAATAATAGATATTTATTTACTATTATTAAATTTATTTGTTAGGCAAATATAATTAACTGTCACTTTCCTCTTGAGTTTTTAAAAGTATTCTTGACAGTTGAAAGCAAAAATTATAACATCATCTGATAGAGTCGTCAATGTTTTTAGATGTAATATATGAGACAATTGTAACATAAATACGAGAGGGTAAAGAACCCTATATAGTAGTAAGTTTCTACATTCCACTTAAAGAGGTCAAATGTAATATTGATTTTAAGTGGTCTGGGAAAAGTCAAATATATATGTTCTAATACCTAGAACAGCCACCCAAAAATGTATGCAAAGAGATATAGTCAAAAACAGAATAGATGAATTAAAATATAATTAAAATTAGCCAAATACCTAAAAGAAAGTAAGCTAAAAGAAATGTAAATTTAAAGAGGGGGGGAAACAGAAAATAATTAAGTGGTAGAAATCATAGAAATCAAACCAGATCAATAATTACTTTACATAAAAATTGTTTGAATACACCAATTAAAAGATAACAATTTTCAAGATAGATTTCTTAAAATAACCCAACTATATATTATTTACAAGAAACTCACAATATAATGTATAATATATAATGTTAAAGTAAAATAATAAAAATATATGAAATAATAAAAAATGGTAGTACTGGATATACTAATATATCAGACCAAAGAAAGTTACTAGGGATGAAGAGAGAAATGGGGAGGGTAGGATGGGGGATACAGGATGAAAAATTACCTATGGGGTACAATGTACACTATTCAGATTATGAGTATATTAAAATCCTAGACTTCTCCACCATGCAATTCATCCATGTAACAATAAAGCACCTGTATATCTTAAATCTAATTTTTTAAATCACAAAATGATGAAAGAGCTGATTGCTGAGAAAACATAACAACATTAAGTATGTATGCATCTAACAATACAACAAGAAAATACATGAGGCAAGAACTGATGAATCTGAGTGGAAAAATAAAGAAATCCACAATTATAATTGAAGACCTCAACACTCCCTGCTCAGTAATTGATAGACCTAGTACACAGAAAACACAGACAAACCCCAACTTCCCACAGTTTGACTTATGACTTTCACACTTGATCAGGATATAATCCCATTGTGAGTTGAGGAGCTTCTCATGATTTATGAGAGGGTTATGGTTTCTACTGAATTCATATAATTTTTGCATGATCATAAACTAAAAACAGCATAAGCTAAACTATCCTAAATTATAGACTGTCTGCTGGGTTGCCAGCATTAAATGTATGTTTAACTTAAAATAGTTTGACTTATGATGGGTTCATAAGGATATAATGCCACTGTAAGGCAATGAGCATCTGTACTTAGGTGTAAATCATACAAAACCTATACACAAATGTTTATAACAGTTGTATTCATAATCATCCCCAACTGGAAACAACCCAAATTCCCTTTGAAAGGTGAATAGGTAAACAGTGTTACATCCATACAATGGAATATTATTCAGCAATAAAAAGGAATGTACTATTGACAAACAAAGCAACTTGTGCACCTCCAGAAGGTTGAGTGAAAGAATCCAGTCTCAAAAGTAGCATACTGCATAATTTCATTTCCTATGACATCTTCTAACAGGCAAAACGATAGTGATGGAGAACTATCAATGATTGCCAGAAGTGAGAGGGAGAGGCCAGGAGTGGATACAAGAGGATTTCATGGGAGAGTTTTTAGAGGTAAGGGAAATATTCAGTATCCAGACATTGTTGGTGATTACATGAATTAAAACATGTTAAAAGAAATAGAAATGAATATCATCTAAAAATCAGTTTAACTCTAGATTAACCTAAAAATTAAGATTTGAAAAAGAAAACATGAAGAAGAGGATTCTGAGAAGATGGCAGAGTGGGACGCACAAGGAATTTATCTCCAAAATCGGACAGTATTTGCACTGGCAGACTCTATCTGATGCAAATATTTTGGAACATGGGGATTTATTGAAGGCATTCAACTTCCAGAGGAAGGCTTATGAGTTCTGATAATTAAGTTTGTGAACTTGCCACCACGTGCTTACATTGGCAGCACTATACAAACACACAGTAAGGTTTCATAACCTTGGTATATCAGCATCTTACTGATGAGACTCAATGTATGGTGGCGTCTTGCTGAGCATTGTTGCTGTGTGTTTTTGTGTGGTGTTGCAAGAATGTCAGAACTTGAATTAGAGACGATGCTACTGGTTCATGTATCACACTTGGAGAGGCCAGGGCCTAAGATTCCTCATCTACTAATTCAGGATTCACACTTGATCGTGAGAGATAGGGCCCGCTGTTCTTTCTATTCCACTCTTGCTATCTCTAGAGCTTGCTGCCTCTTGTTGCAGTTTGATAGAAGGCAACTCAGCAGTTAATTACAGGCTGCCAGTTCCTGTGCACAGAGCCATTCAGCACAAAACGGAAAGCACCCCCTTTTCACAATAAGCCCTCTAGCAGCCTGGAGCTCTTGATAGTTGTCCTGACCCCCAGTAGATTTTACTACAGATTCATCATACTGCAGGATTCAACTTAGAAAAGACAGTGTGTTGAGACTGGTAAGCCAGTCGTAGGCATCAGTGTGGCCCCTCACAGGAGAAAGAAGAGGGGAAGGAAGAAGACTCATGTGATACATGAACCAGGATCAAAAAGAGGCTTAGGAAAGAAAATGAATGTAGAAGAGAATGTGTGGTGGAGCAGGGAAAGGCTGCGATTCTTTCTGCATTCTGCTTGGGAGTGAGCACCATAATAAGGAAATCACAAGCATGCTGCTCCCTGGCGAGGAGCAAGCCGCAGCTGTTCAGGTGGACTGCTGAGTAGCGCCTCTGCCCAAGGAGCCTGCTGATTATTTATTTGCATCGTGGATTCCTCATTTTGCAGACTGGCTGTCCAGACGTGGGCCATTGCTGATGATGATGGATTTCTGAGTTAGCCCCATTCTCTTCCTCTGTGGAATGCTGCATACTCTGAAATTAGCATGCTGTAGGACTGTGCCTGACCCTCCCGCTCCCCGAATAGGGTGCCAAGGGCTAGTTAGAGGGTCATGTCAGCAGCGCCTGGCACATTTGAGGTGTGACAGGGCCCCTTCCTTCTTGCTGGATTTCAATTTAAAAGCATATTCTGGGTTAAAAAGAGATAAATGAGATACAACTTACATGCAACAAAATAAATAAACCTTAAAAGTGTAATTTGACAAATGTTTACATATATGTATTTATCTGTATACATATGTACTTGTTTGTGTGTGTGTGTATAACATATCACAAGCTTTTCATAGGCTTTTGAAATTCTTTATTAACCCCTAAAGACAGAACATCCCAATGCTCAGCACAGTAGATACTAATGGAAATCACCTTCATGGCAATGAATCAAATTTCACTAGTTCTTGTCCCATTACTATTAATAGGCCCCTCTACAAGTGATCCTTCAGGAGGTGCTCTTTTTGTGTTTATGAAAGAGTCTTTCTCACTGCATTAGCTATCTATTCTGACATTATTGCTATATAACAAATCAACTCAAAAACCTCCATGAGACTCAACTATAATATTTATTTTTTATGCAACTGGGGAGTTGCATAAGCTTTGGCTGATTTAGGCTGAACTCAGAAGAATAATTCTCTTAATCGTGGTTGCGCTTCTTATACTTTTGAGCTGTATATTCTAAAAAACGTAAGCTGGATTCAGCTGAAGCGACTCAACTCAGCTCCGTGTGTCTCTCATCTTCTTTCTGGAGATCAACGACTGACTATCCCAGACATGTTTTTCTTATGGAATGGCAAAAGGATCAAAAAGTAGGCTCCAGGCTTGGCACCTGTAGCACAGTGGTTACAGTGTACAGCACGTACACTGGGGCTGGAGGGTTCGAACCCAGCCCGGGCCAGGTAAACAACAATAACAACTGCAACAAAATTAGCTGGGAATTGTAGTGGGTGCCTGTAGTCCCAGCTACTTGGGAGGCTGAGGAAAGACAATCGCTTAAGCCCAAGAGTTTGAGGTTGCTGTGAGCTGTGATGCCACAGCACTCCACAAGGGTGATATAGTGAGACTCTGTCTCAAAAAAAAAAAGTAGGCTCTGAACTGGCACACATTGTCACTTCTGGCTCATTCTCCTGGCCAAAGCAATCACATGGCTGAACCTAGAATCAAAAAGAAGTACACTCTGCTTCTTGATGTCAGAGGATATAAATATAAGGAAGGAAGAAATACTGTGACCATTACAGTCAAGAGTTTCCAGGACTTGCTGCTTTTCTTCTCTCATTGGGCACCAGAATCTTCTACTAGGTACCATATGGCCAGGTCCATTGTAGAAACACCAGACCCTTAGGAAGGCCCAACTGTGAGGAATGAGAAAAATTTAGAGATGTCCTCTTTGTTACAATCTGAGACATGGATGCTTGTAACCTTGAGTCTATTAGAAACCGAAATGATTTTTACTTATGGTCCTTCTCTCCCTAGAAATCCTTAGAGCTGGGATGGGGAATGAATTTAAGTGACATATACAAGGTGTACTCATAATCACTGCTCTCCTTGAAGAATGTGGTCAAATTGGAACCTGTCTTTTCCTTTTCTTCCTAGAAGGACCTCAGGAAATCCCAGTCCCAGTGAAGTGTACCAAGTTTCCTGGCTTCATGAATAGATCTTCAGCTATCACAACATGATCCAAGCTTAAATTATATATATTTACTTCTCATTATGTCTGTTTAGTTAATGACCTTTTGTCATAATAGCTTTTAGAAAGTTATATCACTTTTAGAGCAACCATTTCTTTTTATTATTCCTCTATTTTATTATTTTATTTTATTTTATTTTATAATAATTTTCTCACCCCAAACATAATAAATACACTATAAGAAGTAACTGACATTACAGTTACAGACAAAGACACTCAACAAATTAACTGACACATAAGTTCATGGTCAGAGTATATCAAATGGAACAAATTTGTATTGTGTGGCATGTTTGGATAAATCCAAAATGTTTTTCCTTACACATGTAAGCTTAGAAAGAAGGATGAAGAGGTAGTATCTTCTTCTACAACTTTTCTTTTTTGTTTGTCTCTCCAAGGCACTCTTTTGCTTAGTCTTTCTTTTGTCCTAGAAGTGCTTTTATGTGCTATAACACTGTTTTTAAAATTCAAGATAACCATAGCCCTAATATATTGAAAATCTGGTGAAGACAACAGTAAAGAAAAAAATTGCAGGATGGGTGGCGGGAGGGCAATTGGTGGGATCACACCTATGGTGCATCTTAGCAGGGTACTGGTGAAACTTATTAAATGTAGAGTATCAATGCCTTTATATAGTAATTAAGAAAATGCCATGAAGGCTATCTCTAACAGTACGATCAAAATATTTCTGATTGTATATGAAGCACATTCTGCCCTATGATTGCACCAATGTACACAATTATGAGTTAATAAAATTAAAAAAAAATTCAGTATTCTCTCACTCTCAACTGGAATTACTGTTCTCCAAGCCTGCTCAATCACTGCTTCTATCCAGTCTTGTTTTTGTTGCTATATTAGGTTTAATTATATTTTTTATATCTAGATGTATATTTAATTATTTTTATCCTTTTATTTTAGAAAAGCACATTCTGAAATACTCTTTCAGGAAAAATTTCCTTAAATTTCCCGAGTCGTTCCATGACTGACAACGTATGCAATCTAACTCATGTAATTGATTGGCAGTTTGGTTGGCCATGGAATTCTAGGCTGACGAGTGAGACCAAAGCTCAAAGTTGGCATGATGCTTGCTGCTCTCTAGGTGACATATGTAGAAATGGGTAAGCATTTTCATCTATTTGTATTTTGAAATTTCACAGCAATGTTTGTCTTTGACTATTTTTCATTTATTTCTCTGAACACTTTTTGTATTCCTTCTTTCTGAAGACGCATATCATTCAGATCTGGGACCTCAGTTTGTATCATTTCATTGATCATTTTCTGTCTAACATGTAGTCTATTTTCACTTACTTATTTCACTTATTTTCCGGATGCTCTTGTGTTAGAACTCTTGGGTTGATGTTCTGTTCCTCGTACATTCTCTTTTTATTCTCATATCTCAGAGTTTTAATTGGTTTTCTCATTCATGGAAATGATTTTAAATCCTTTAATTTGTTTCATTTCAGCAATTATAGATTAAATGTCCAAGAGCAAATCCATGTTTTCTCTTGTGTTTCTGATGCAACATTTTCCTCTATTCTCACTTGAAAAGATACACTGTTTTGTCCTTGTACTATATTATATAGCATCTTATTTCTACAAAATTATCTTTTTAGTGTTGTTTATTAGTAATCTTTCTAAATTGGAGGCTTTGATTAAAAGTCAAGTATTCTACCTCTATGTTTTAATTTAAGAATGAAAGATTGTTTGGGTGCTCTCTCTATATATATATGCATGATAGCTAGAGGGATTTGCTTTAATGTAAGTGGATATATTCCTGCATATTTCTTTGAGGATTTCTAAATGCCATATAGAGAAGTATTTATTTTATTCTTTTCATTTTAGCTGGAAAAGAAGCTTCAGACAATTTTTTTTTTTTTTTTACAGAGTCTCATTCTGTTGCCTCAGCTAGAGTACCTTGGTGTCAGCCTGGTTCACAGCAACCTCAAACTCTTGGATTTAGGCAATGCTCCTGCCCCAGCCTCCTGAGTGTCTAGGACTACAGTTACCTGTTACAAACTGGGTGGAGTGCCATGGCATTATCATAGCTCTTAGCAACCTTAGTCTATTGGGCTCAGGTAATACTCTTGCCTCAGCCTCCCCAGTACCTGGGACAATAGACACCCACTACCATGCCTAGCTAGTTTTTTCTATTTTTAGTAGAGACAGGTTCTTGCTCATGATCAGTCTGGTCATGAACTCCTAAGCTCAAGAAATTGCCTAGGCCTCCCAGAGTCGTAGGATTACAGACATGAGACCTCTCACCCAGCCAAGGAACTTTAGAACTTCTGCCTAGCAAGTTACAAACTGATAGTGGGAAAAAAGTGTAATATATTCCATATACAGATTTTATTTTAATACTACTATTTTAAAGCTTTTTCCCTGACCTTTTCATATGAAGTATTTAATATCTTTCAAAAACGTTTTTTGTTTTGTCTTAGGTAGGGGACCACATTTTTTACCTTCTTCTTTCTTTTCAGTAATCCACTCTAAGTTGTGTAGCTTCTTTTACCCAATCATTTCAACTATTGTGTTTCTCCATATCCTCCAGAGCATACTGAAATCTTCAGTACACTTTTATACACTGTCACTCTTATGTTTTTCATTAATTTGAATTGATGTACTTCTTTTTCTTTTACTTTTATTATTTTTGTTGTTGTCATTGCAGTTTGGCCAGGGCCGGGTTTGAACCTGCCACCCTCAGTATATGGGGCCAGCTCCCTACCCACTGAGCCACAGGTGCCACCCTTTCCTTACTCTTATTATAGTTTTTTTAGAGGGATAAGAGGTGCATATGTAGTCACTCCATCACTTTTTTATTAGAAGTTTTTCCTTGTACCTTTCTTTTCCAAAAAGGAAATTGGGAGGATTTAAACATTTTTTTAACAAATATACACATGAGAAAGAATTCTTCAATCTAGAACTTTTAAGAGTTTATTGTCTAAGTATTGTTATTTTTAGTTAGCTTAACCTCCTAGGAGACTGCTTCATAAACCCTTCTGCTTTCCAAATCTTCATTAAGTTATTTCATACCTTTATACTTTCTGCTCCAATTGCTTCCTATTTATTTCTCAAGAAGCAGCATAAAGGAATTATAGGATCGAATGGCAGAATGCTTGTCTTTTTTTAATTTATGTTTTCATGATTCATGATGTTTAAGCTTTCATTTTTTCCATGTAGTATTGGTCATTTGCATTACTTCTTTTGAGAAACTTGAATAAAGTTCTTTGGCCCTTTTTAAATGTCATATTTGTTTTCATATTATTACATTGTTTGCATTTAAAATGTCTAATCAAGTACATGTTGCCTGGAATTTCATTCTACATGTGTGTAAGTTAAGCAGTACAAATTCATTAGGAGAAATTAAAATGCTGCTTATAAATTTACTATCACTAAGATACTTGAGATAGTTAATTTCCTTTTTTGCCATAAAGCTTCCAGTATTACTACTATTTTTTTTTGGCCACAATTTATACCTACCTATCCTGTAGTTATACTCTAAGAACTAGAGTAATCATTTTGTATTGGAGTTAAAAAAGATTTACAGGGCAATTTAGAACTAATTTTGAGAGGGGGGAAAAATACCTTTATTCATAGGAAAAAGTCACATACTATATTTTTCTGGTTGTAATGATATATCAAAAAAGAGAAAAAGGTGACATTATTTTCTGCTTATTGTGACAGATATTTAAAGGTCTTTCATCGGTCATGATAAAGGACTGGAATAAATTTAACATTTGGGACTCATATTAATACATTTTGAAGTCAAAGATAGATCTCCAATTCATATATTTAAATTCTGTCTGTTCAAAGGAAGGTTTAATAAATTGATATCTTTATAATTAAATCAATGAATTTGTTAATGTATTAAGATTTAGATGTACATTTGTTAATGTATTAAGATTTAGATCTCATGTAAAATGTTAGAAATAAAAATATAAAAAGGAACATAATATATAATTCACATAAACAATTCCCATGTTCCTAGAAGTATTTCTAAAGGCATAGAAAAATATTTTAAAGGGTCATGGTATAAGATGACATCAGTATAAAAATATGAATAGGATACAGAAAATATTTCCTTACTTTTTCTCTCCAGAAAATGGAACCAGCAAATTAAGCTCTCCTATATTCGAATTTACAAGATAAATGATAGAGTTAACCCCATTTTTCTCCCATCATTTAAACACAGGAGTCAATTAAGTAGAACATTAAAAACTGATGAATCAAAGAGTAGCATAAAATAGCAATTAGAAATAATGAGTTCATGAAGTAAAATGACAGGGAGAAGTCTTCAAATGACATGAGCAGAGCTAGTCATTAATGAGAAGTGGCACTGAGGAATAGAAATGCCAACTATAGCAGTGGATATGATTGAGGGTATTTTGGATAGATTGACACAGATGAAAATACCTCCATAGTTTGAGAATTTTTCCAGTGTTGTTTTGGTATAATTAGAATAGAAAAAAATATTCTTAAAATTATGGTACTCATGACCTCTAAGCAAGTTATCTGATATTTAGAAAGCAATTATTTGAGTGAGCTCTCCATCCCAATTGTAGATATGTCTAGTTTAAAAATGATGGTAGTTCATTTTGTTAAATAAAAATACTTGAAAAAAATAGGATGTACACAATATATCAGAAACTTCATCTACCCTTCCACAATTTAGAGCAAGGATAAAATCTCTCGTGTTATCAAATCATTAGTATGATATGACAGGAATGAAATGAGCATTTAATATGATTCCTGTATCCACCAGGCAAACATAGAACCAATAGAAGGTACATGTGTATATTTTATATATTATGTATACGTATACACATGTATTTTTAAATACATAATATTATACGTATTACATGTATTATGTATGTGTACAGGGCTAGTTTCCTCTTTGAAAGGGAACATTCAGCTTTTTCTTAAGACATTTCAATTGATTAAGCTAAGGCTCACTCAGAGTATGAAGATAATCTCCTTTCCTTAAAGTCAACTGATTGTAAATGTTACTCACATTTACAAAGCACCTTCAGAGAAACACCTAGACTAGTATCTGATTAGCTGGATACTATATTTTAGCCATGTGAGCACATCAAATTAACTACTACAATGTTCAACTATTTCTCCCTTTCCAGAAGCATCTCTTCTTAATAAAGACAGATTTCCAGAAGAAAGCCCCTTTGACAATCATTAAGTATTAGCAATTAAGGCCTCCTCTAAGAATAGAGGCCTTGTAAAAATATAGACATCAAAAAAAATGGAGCACTTGGGTTCCCATATCCTGGCATTTGTGAATTGAGCTGTTAATAAACATTCTAGTGCAAATGTCTTTATGGTGTGACTTTTTTTCTTGGTAGATAGCTTTGCAGATAAATAAACTGTGGTGTATATACCACAGAGTACTATGCAGCCATAAAGAAAGAGGAAGCCTTTACATCATTTTGTATTAGCCTGAATGAATTTGGAGGGCATCCTTATAAGCAATGTATCACAAGAATGGAAAAGCAAGCATCCAATGTACTCAATATTTATATTAAACTAGTAGAAGAACAACTACACGCCTGCACAAGAAAAAGCACAATTAAATTACAGGAGGAAGGAGGAGGTGATGGGAAGAAGGAAAGGGGAGGAGGAGGAGGGGGACTTGGTATGTTCTCCCCTAATGGGTACAATGTGGGGGTGTATGGCACACTTCCTGGGTGAAGGGCTCAACTACAACTTGGACTTTAGCTAACAAACACAAACAATGTAACCTAATTATTTTTATCCATATATTAATCTGAAATTTAAATAAAATGGGAGCTTAATGTATACAAATGCATAGATAGATAGAGGAAATAAGTTCTAATCTTAGATGGAAGAGTAGGGTAACTGTATTTAACAATTTAGTTTACTTTTAAAATAGCTATAAGAGAGAACTTGAAATGTACCTGACACATAGAAATAGTAACTGCTTAGGCAACGGCTACTGTAAATATCCTGATCTGGGATGGGACGACCACAGTGGTACTTGATTTCTCCAGATCACTTTTGCTTGTTTCAATCACATACAATTCAGCAATCACATATGATCCTGTCATTAAAATGGATTTAAGTACATAACTATGATTAACCAGTCAATTTTCATGAATTCAAATCCTTCAACCACATGGTAATTAAGTAACTCTAATTATGTAACTTCCTAAAATTACCATAAGTCATGATTTTGAGGGTGTAGGCCTTTTTCATTGTTTTCCTTTATCCTATGCAATGGTGCAGACCTAAGGAAAGTTATTTGAGGAGTAAATCTGGTTGGGTTTCTGTAGAAAAGTAAGTCAAACTACAAATTTATAGCTAACATAAAGTAGTCTGATTACCAAATAAGTTGGAAAACATGACAAATTATAACAAAAGCTAAGAATCACAGGCATAAATGGCCACCAATCTGTAAATAGCTAGTATTAATCATGCCCCTTATGAAAATACACTGTCCAAAAACTGATACATGGCCTCTCATCTTTGGAACCCCTCATTGCTTCCTAGACACTAAAACATTGACTTTGTTTTTATGTTTTTAATCTAAACATTGATGGTATTTTCTGACATAATTGTTATTATAGTTCTCACTTTTAGGAGATTTTAGCAGGTCATCATTCATCCTTTACGGCTCTGTCTTCTTAACTTTGCCTTGTTTACCTTCCAATAAATTATTAATGAAAAAATTTTTTCATTTTGATTGACATTATGTGTTTGGCTCTCTATAGAGAGGGAAAACAATTTCATCACAGAAAATAATTTTTTAAAAAGTGAAGTATTGGTCTAACTATACAGTATTATTTTCTGAGCTATTAGTTTTCTTGCTACATAACTCTTTTTATTTATTTATTTTTTTGAGACAGAGCCTCAAGCTGTCACCCTGGATAGAGTGCCATGGCATCACAGCTCACAGCAACCTCCAACTCCTGGGCTCAAGTGAGTCTCCTGCCTCCGCCTCCCAAGTAGCTGGGACTATAGGTGCCCGCCATAACACCTGGACATTTTTTTTTTTGGTTGCAGCCGTCATTGTTGTCTGGCAGGCCCGGGCTGGATTCGAACCCGCCAGCTCAGGTGTACATGGCTGGCGCCTTAGCCTGTTGAGCCACAGGCACCAAGCCGTTGCTACAAAACTCTTCAATTGAACAATATATGTACATCGTAATAATGAGGGTTTTCCTTTTTATAACAGAACCCATATTTCTTTTATCTCTAATGTGTGTCTTCTTCCCCTGTTCCAGAGCTACTGATACCTGTAAAGTAATGGTAAAGATAAGATAAAGGAAATCTGTCGGGTTGCAACGCTCATGCCTGTCATCCTAGCACTTTGGGGGGCTAAGGTGAAAAGATTGCTTTATGCCAGGAGTTTGAGATCAGCCTAAACAAGAGCAAGACCCTATCTCTACAAAAAATAGGAAAACAAGTCTGGCCTGGTGGTGAATACATAAATGGGTTATATTTATAAAATATATAATAAATTAACATTTCATAACTAGTTATAAATTAAATAATAAATATGATTTAATATGAAACAGTATTATATCATTAATAATTGCTATTAAGTGATATGAAAATACTAACTTTAAGTAACAACATATTTCTGTAATTTGGATAGATACAAGTTACGTATTAATAACTAAGAAAAGTGTTAACGTGATTTTGTACAAATAGCCTTCTGAGAAAATTACAGTTCCACGGAGAAAGAAAAATAATGCCAAGAAATTTATCTATGTACCTACATTTTCTTATCCTTTTTTCATGGAACTGAAAATAATAACCTAAGTATAAGCATTATAGACTTTTGATATGCTTGTCTTCCTTTCCCTCAGTTTTATTGAGGTACAGCTGACAAATAAAATATTATATGTATACAATGTGTACCATGTGATATTTTAATATGCATATAGTAAATTTTGAAATGATTTTTAGAATCAATGTGACGTCATCTCACCTACTTACCATATTCTGTACGTGTGATAAGAACTCTTGAGATCTACTCTCTGCAAAGTTCAAGTACACAGTATATTATTATCAGGCACAGTCACCATGATGTTTCATCACATGCTTGTCTTTCGGGACTCTTGTTACCATTACCTACGTCCTAGATCAATAAATAATATGATTATTTAAATATATTTTTGTATGATTGTCCTCAAGTTTAAATTAAATCAATGTATTTTAAAAAGTTAGTAAGTAAAACCTATACATAATACAGGAAAAATACTGCTAAGTCAGAGAGCAAAGAAAGTTAGTCTCTATTCTGCAGTTGTGCTTTACAAGGTAGTGAAATTTCTTCATTTGTTGCTGCTGAACTCTTCCCAGGTGGCAGGACTGGCAGTTCTCCCACTTAACATATTAAAAAGCATCGCTTACCATACCTTTCAAAATGCCCTTGTGTACTCCTTGGCTGAGAAAAATTATTAAAATAATGAGGGTTTCTTATTTCCTAGAGAAGCTAAGCTGTTAATGGTACTTATGATACTTTCTTTCTGGCTGGTAAAGAAGGTTTTTTTGTTTTCTGTCCAATAACAGCCAGAGTGGTGGTCATTCTTCATTCTCAGACTACTTTCTTTCTGGACTTTAAAAACTGAGCAGCCTCCTTTGGCAACTCTTTCAGATCTTGGCCTCCTCTATTTAAATTAAAAGAAAATTTTAAAAAAGGAAAAAGAAAGAAAGAGAAAACAATCTTTAAGACAGTAGATAGATATATAGATAAGATACTGTAACTGTCTTAAAGACAGTTTTCCTCACACAGCCTGTCTTTGATGCTCCTCAAAGAGTAACTCGAAATATTAAAGTATTCACCCCTCATTTCCATCGTGTAACCTTGTGCACATGTACTATAGTAAATAGTACACTCTACTATACTATATAGTATCAGCATGTACTATAAAGAGCTGACACCAGGAGAAACTGAACAACCAAGCTATGTCCCGGATTGCTCAGCATTGCTCAGGAGTGACATCAGCCTTCCTTGTCAGTCAAGGAACATGGTGGGGGATGGAGAGGAGACACCCAAGACAAAGAAAGTGACTCATCTTCTTCCCTTTCACCCTTTAGGGACCATTTGTAACCTATCTCCAGGTTCTGTTTATTCATCTGACAAATGTTAAAAGCACTTTCGAAGTTGATAATGGGTAAAGCAGAGCTACATACAGAGACCGACTCAGTGACCATGAGCAAGATTCTTTGAAAACCTTTAACGTGAGGTATGAATATTTCTTAATGGCATAGGAGCACACACGTTACAGATTGGATGAAACACAAGCTTATAGTTTTCATTGTATTTTTTAGCTCTATCATTTCCTAGGAAATCTGAATTGTCAAATCAGAAATTCCACAATCACAACTTCAAGCTCTGTGTAGAAACAGAACTTCGGATGTACACATTTTGCCTTGACCCCTCATATATATGGTAGCTGAAGAAAAAGAAGAGCTATAGACCTTTGCAGTAGAGATAAGGTATTAGATGAATGGGCTATCCATTGGGTAAATCAGATCAGACTGGATCAATCAGATCAGCAGTGTGTTCAGACCCATGTTGGGTGCCTAGTCAGGCCCCAGACCTCTTAGACCACTGACCACCCACCTTACCACTTGGTCTGTTTAATCTAGTGTGGCAGATAACCATAGTTACTGTCAGTGTGTATAGTGACACAAAAAAGACTGTGAAGCATTGCCCTTATGTGCTTTTGTGTTGTATTTTTCACATTATCAAAGTGAGCCAACAGAATTTCTTTCACAAGTTCATTTGGACAAATGGTGTCAAGGTAAATGCCTGACTTTGGGGTTTGCAATAAGCTCCTCCAGCTTAAACATCATTGTTACTTCACTGGAAAAGCCTTGTTATGACTTGATGCCCAATAATGGGCTGTGACATGCCAAGATCTATCATTTAGATTGATGTCTTCAAATGTTAGAAAATGCCACATGTATTTTAAGCAGTGTTAATATAATATTACTTTTTCTCCCCCCCCCCAGATATGAGCAACAACCCACTCCTTACCTGGATTTTACTCTGGTAGTGAGTAAAGAAGACAAGAAGACCCTGGTAGCTGCTGATAGACCAGATTTAACCTCTTCCTAATGACTAGTTGACTCAACTTTACATTACAGATTTGTTCCCTGCCAATGAGACTTCTTCCGAATGAGTTCTACCCTGTGTTACGTGGTGATCAAGTCTCCAATGGAACAGGATTCCTATTTCCTTGTAAGCAGATTATTTTATTTTCTTTCCCTCTATTTTGTCCCTATAAGTAAGTGAATATATATCTTGGGGGCTTGAGCTGCACTGTTTGAGCTGAAATTTCTGCTGTGGGCTATTAGTTCAAAACTATCAAAGAATAAGTAAAATGTACTCCACTGAAACTAATAGGCATTACCTAGTTACTGTTCTCTCTTTAGCAATCTGTCCCTAGATTATCTTGCTACAGAAGGATTTTACAGTATTTCTGGAAAACAGGGTTTCTCATCCATTCAGGCTTCTGTAACAAAATTCTATAGACTGGATATCTTATAAACAATAGAAATTTATTTCTCAGAGTTTTGAAGTCTGAGAATCCCAAGAGAAAGTCACCAGCAGATTCTGTGTCAGGTGAGTTCATGCCTTCTTCTTGTTTCCTCACATGGTGAAAGAAATGAGGGAGCTCTCTGGGGTCTCTTTTATAAAAGGGCAGCAATCTCATTTACAAGGGATCCACCAATATGACCTAATTGCCTCCTATTACTATTATGTTGTCCACTAGGATTTAAATGCATGAATTTTGGCAGGACATAACCATTCTATCTAGACCACAGGATTTATAAAACTTAAGCCATACTAAAAGTCAGCTCTTGCAGTTTATACTAATCTTATGAATTATATCTAAATTATGATAAATTTGCAAATATTTATTTTTTATTTGTAGAATCTGGGTTAATTCATTATTTCTAAACAATTGTCTAATTCTTAGATTATATATTATGGTGCCTAGCCATAAAAATCTTCTAACTTTTCTACTGAGAAAGATTCACACATCTATTTATGGCTTGAGGAATTGCAATGAGTGCAAAATATGGAGTTTTTCTCTCTGCTAGAGAGACCAAGTTCTAGTTAACATTTTAGAGCAAATCAGTTACAACAAGGCTGAGCTAATGATAAGTCACTAGGTGGTGACCTTTAGAATTATCATTTTATGTAATTGCTACAAATACCTTTCATTTTACAAAATGAATATGTGTATTTATCATGTTTGTTTTTAATAATTTGAATTTTATCCATGGTTTTAAAGACTAATCCCCCTAAAGAACTTGCCAAATTATAGTACACTAAAACTGGTCTATATTTTAATAAGCTGCTAGTCATTAAAAAAATTCAAGTATAAAACACATACAAAGTGCTTTCATGACTCTGAGAATGGTAGAAAATTTGAATTTCGTGCATATCTAGAAAACGTTTCATAACTTATAGACATAATACATTACATCATAAATATTCTTAACTGCATTCTAAACAAATATATGCCATTACAAATATTGATAGAATGTGAAATCTAAAAAATTAGAACTAAATTAAATTTAAGGTAGTCTGTATAGGGTGCAAGAAATATTCTATAATAACGATATTTCATTTCTTCAAATAATTTTCTCTATACTTTTCTTCTTCAGTGTTTTAAGTTTGAGCTTTAAGGTCTGCCATTACTTCTGGTACCAAATGCTGAAATCGCAGTACTCAAAATTTAAAAATTCTGTCTATGAAATTACTTCAGAAAAATAATAAAAGGAAAGTATGGAAGTTCCTATATCAACACATCTTTAAGAACACTTGTTATTCTCATATTTCAAAGGTATATTTTAGTTTCAAATTATACTTTGCTAATTAATACTCAAATAGACATCTTCTCTTTACTAGAGTTAGAAACTGCTAATATTTAGATAAGAAAATAATGTGCTGTACAGCATGAAAATAATTGTTCTTTAGATTTATTTCCAAATAATTTGCCTTAAAGATCATGAAAATTATGTGTTTGTCTAATTCTATTGTGTAAAATTTAGGTATTGGAAGAATTTTCTGATTTGGTTTATTGTTAAGCTATGGTGCATCTGTTCTCTAAAAAACATTTTGAACACTTTATGGTGACATCAGACCACTCGTATGCAGATATGCATTAAGAGTAACTTCTTTATAAAATTTCTCATTGAGAAAATCACTAGCTTATTTAAATCAGATTTAGAGGATTAAAATACCAGTAATTTATAGGAGTGGTTTGTGAGTCTGACAGTTACAGAAAACATTCCTAAAAAGTATTCAGTGACTTAGATATATGTGGTTTCCAAATCAGCTAAACTCTGAAGCAACTGCATATAATTTTTTTTAATCTAATAGCTGTATAATGAGCTGCTATCATTTTGAGCTGGTCTGATTAAGGCAATATTAGTGCATTTTTTAAAAAATCACAATAAGAGTAATTTAATGTGATTTAGTAGGCACTTCTATATTTTGTAATGACCCAACGAATTATAAATAAATATTAATAACATGCGGGAAAGTAGATCCAAAAAGGTAAATGATTACTTCACATTCAAGAAGTATTTATGTGGTAAATTACATTTTTTATCAACTTAATTTCAACTGGTTGTCTGAAAATTGGAGCATAGAATCTAACACAGATGATGATTTTCCTTAAGAAATAGCTCTTTCAACTCGAGGTTTGAATCCATCTTTTTAATGGAAGAAGCTATTTAGCAGAATAATACATTATTATTTGACAATGTAAATTCTCTGAGAAAAACCTGCTTTGAATGTCCATAAAGTCATAAGAATGCATATATGCGTATGCATATAATACACATAGGAATACCTATACTATGTATGCATATATAAGTTCAGGCAGACCACATGCAGGTCTTCGAATGCTTAAACATGATACATAGTTAATTATTACAACTGTATAAGTTTGATAATATTTTACAAATGAATTCAAGGCTTATAGGGACTAGCGGATTTCTTAAAATTGCACGCCTCGTAAGTGAGAAACACTGAATTAAATCTAATCTCATCTGATTCGGAACGTGAACTCTTAACTCTGATGACATTCTTCCATGTTTCTACACTCTGTCAAATCAATTCTATGCACTTTATTTTTATAATCTTTAAACACAATAGAGGAATAGACATTTTTCACCTGGTTATGGATTTGCAGCAGTCATAACACATTGAGTGTGATGACACAGACGTGTTAGCTCTCTCTTATTATTATCGGTCAGGAACTAAAGCAACAATGCTGTGAGATCAATGACACCTATCGCAATATTACTCGAGTTATAGGACGTCAATTTATGTTAACTGAAATTTTAACCAAAGCTTTCCTATTTTCATTACATATTTTTTATAGCATATTTCACTTTATATGATGAATTTACAAGTTACGTTTCATCACTGCAATCTAAAGAATAATATGTGGTGGAAATCATGTTTCCCTACATCTAATATCCCTTACCTACATGTAGAAGAGGAAAAGAAAACCTAAGATAAATAATTTTACCATGTATGGAAGTAACTACACTTCTCGAATGAGAATACGAATTTGTGAAATAACACTAGACTTTCAAAGTCTCTTAGATCTGTGTTTTCTTGTAATATGTTATTCAAACATTAAAAATAAGCACTGCCCTTCAGCCTAGAATTCCAATAATGGATAGTAAGCAATGAAATCATACTAACCATATTTCTAGTTACATGTTTTGTTTTAGAATGTTATCCAATACCACCTAATGCTTAAGAAGAAACTCACAAAATGAACAATATTTTAAGTTATTGAACTTCATCCACCCATTCTTCAGAGTTTGTACTTTAAGATTTTCTCAGCTTGCTTTTCGTTTCTTAAGCAGATGGTGGCTTGTACTGAACTGATGGAAAGTGTGGGGACGAAGAAACAAAACACAGAATACTGGAAAGGTTTATTTTTTATTTTTATTAAATCATAGCTGTGTGCATTATATAATCATGGGGTACAATGTGCTGGTTTCATATACAATCTGAAATATTTTCATCAAACTAGTTAACATAGCCTTCATGGCATTTTCTTAGTTATCGTGTTAAGACAATTATATTCTGGGGCGGCTCCTGTGGCTCAGCGAGTAGGGCGGCGGCCCCATATACTGAAGGTGGCGGGTTCAAGCCCGGCCTCGGCAGAACTGCAAAACAAAAAAATAGTCGGGCGCTGTGGCAGGCGCCTGTAGTCCCAGCTACTAGGGAGGCTGAGGCAAGAGAATTGCTTAAGCCCAAGAGCTGGAGGTTGCTGTGAGCAGTGTGATGCCACGGCACTCTACCCAGGGCGATAAAGTGAGACTCTGTCTCTACAACAACAACAAAAATAATAATAATAATAATAAATAAATAATATTCTGCAAGTCCACAAACCTGGCAGATTTGTAGATGAGGAAAGCAAATCCAGACTCAGAACCTGGAACTGTTTTCCCTGAGGAACAGGTGCAGTCCCCTTCATAATGGAGTCTAATATAATCAACTGGGTATCAGACAGATGGATGGTCCCCCCGGGAAATTGCATCATATTGGGGGTTCAGAGTTGACTCCTGCTGTTGGCAGGTTTGACACTCAATGCTAGGCACAGCTCAACCTTAGTGAGGGGATGTCCAGATTACTGAGTTCATGGATAATCTCCATTTCTGCATCTGGGGCCACTTTGCACAGAGGCTCACTAAGCCAGCAACAGTGTGACTTGGGCAGGTGTCTGACCGACAGCTGGAGAATAGGTCATCTTTTCCACTTGCTTACTGACAGCCTCCTTTCTAGAGGATGCCCTCTGGCCAGTATTTATCTCCCATGTAAAGAGCTTCATGCCCATAATGTAAACCCAACCTCTTCCCTTACATCTTCCTCTTGTATTTTATGTTTTATTAAATAATTTCTAAAGACAGGTTTTAAATTGCCTTCTGCTTTCAGAGACACTTTTTCTTTCACTCTGGCAGCATTTAATCTTATCTCATGAGGAAAAGGGGATAATCCTTAATCCTGTCCATCTTCTCAAATAAATAGCAATCTGGTTGGTCTTAAGATGAATTTTGAGGCTCAGCGCATATAGCACAGCATCTAGGGGCGCCAGCCACATACACCAAGGCTGGTGGGTTCAGCCAGCCCAGGCCTGCCAAACAACAATGACAACTACAACCAAAAAATAGCTGGGCGTTGTCTCAGGTACCTGTAGTCCCAGCTACTTGGGAGGCTGAGGCATGAGAATCGCTTAAGCCCAAGAGTTTGAGGTTGCTGTTTGATGCCACGCCACTTTACCAAGGGTGACATAGTGAGACTCTGTCTCCAAAAAAAAAAAAAAAAAATGCATTTTAAGATTTATGAGTCAAATAGAAGTGTATGCTTATAAATTCTAAATATAAAGAGGGTTTTAAAATAGCCATATTGGGCAGCGCCTATGGCTCAAAGGAGTAGGGCACCGGCCCCATATGCTGCAGGTGGTGGGTTCAAAGCCAGCCCCAGCCAAAAAAAATATATGTATAAGGTAACAAATCCTTATAACAGTAACAAGGAACACTTTTGAAGAACTTATTATATCATTATTATAACTATTATTAATATAAACGTAAGGGTTGTCAAATCCCACCCTTACCCAGGTATGGATTTGTAATTAAAACTTGCAATCACCAATAGCAAACTGGATTCTCACTTTGTATTCAACTTCTTCTAAAATGAAGGGGGGGAGTTTGTTTTGTTTTGTTTTTTCAGACAGAATCTCTCTTGCCCCTGGTAGAATACCCTAGTGTCATATCTCATAGCAACCTCAAACTCTTGGGCTCAAGCTATCCTGTTGCCTCAGCCTCCCCAGAAGCTGGGACCACAGGTACCCGCCACAATGCCCGGCTATTTTCTAGAGAGGGGGTCTCACTCTTGCTCAGGCTGGTCTCGAACTCATGAGCTCAAGCAATCCTCCTGCCTCATAAAATGAAGGTTTTAATTTGTTTTAATGATTTAACCCCTTGACTCTAGGCAAACTACTTGTTATTATTAATGATGCTACTTCTTCCACAATTTTGCTACCATTATTAGAAGCAAATCTAATGTTTTTTTTCCCCTTTGACACTGATATAAATACTTTTCCTCCAGTTTGCATCAATAGGGTAGGGGTATCCAAATTTTTTTCCTCTGCTGCACACTGGAAGAAGAGTTGTCTTGCTTGGGCCACATATTAAACACATAACCACTAACAAAAGCTGATTAGTGTTAAAAAAAAAATGAAAGTCCATGTATACTTGTCATGCTGACACTACAGATAAGCAAAAAAAAAAAGTTCTGACAAAATCACTACGCGGCCTGCTGTCTGCAGGTTGCACACTCCTGTTAAAGCATTAGGGAAATGAAATGGAGCAGTATTCTAGATCTTCCAGGAAAGGGGGAGAGAAAAAAATAAAAAGAGAGGAGGAGGAAAAAAGAATGCTTGAGAAGACAGTGATATTTTCAGTTTTAGGCAATAATCAGAAAGGTGCTCAGACACTGGGCTACCTAAGATTAACCTGCAGTCAGAGCTCAAAGAAAATAACTCTTGGCTCAGACGAGTAAAGCATAAACCCTGGTGTGATGACTAAAGAATAAACTCTAAAGCCAGCCTGGCTGGGTCTTGAATCCTGACTCTGACTTTATTAGTTGTGTAATACTAAGCAGACATTCACTCAATCTGCACCCAAGTTTTCTCTTATGACAAATAAGGATAATAATAGCACTTACCTTATAGAATATTGCAAGGGCTAAATGAATTATACAAGCACTTCGACACAGTGCCTGACACGTAGTAAGTACTCTACAATTACCAGCTACTATCACAACAACTTCTACTTTCATAATAAAGTGATATCTGCTTTTTTTTATTATTATTATTTGTTCAACAGAAAACGACCTGATGTTATAACGATAACTGATTGGCTTGCTCCAATCATATGGGAAGGAAATTACAATAGACCAACCCTGGAAAAATATTACAAAAAGTTGAACATTACCATAGGCTTGGCTGTATTTGCCACTGGAAAGTAAGTATTACTAATATTCATCCTTTTTTATTTTGGAAAAATATGGATAAGGACCCCTATATGTTCGGCATTCAAAGAAGTACTCATAATTAATCCCAATCATTAGTTCCAGCTGTCCTGTATAATTTTTTTTTTTTTTTGAGACAGAGTCTCACTGTGTCACCTTTGGTAGAGAGCTGTGGCATCACAGGTCACAGCAACCTCTAACTCTTGGGCCTAAGCACTTCTCTTGCCTCAGCCTCCCAAATAGCTGGGACTACAGGCACCCGCCACAACGCCCAGCTATTTTCATTGTTTAGTTGGCCCAGGCTGGGTTTGAACCCGCTACCCTCAGTGTATGTGTCTGGCACCATAACCACTGTGTTATGGGTGCCAAGCCCTGTATAATTATTTATAGTGATCATTTCCTCCAGTTTTGGCTGAGTTCTTAACACTACTTGGGAATCTTTTCATTAATATCCATTTAGCTCTTTTTTTCACAACAAACTTTGTGGTTTTCTCAGGTCCCCAAACTTACTACATTCCCTTTCACTAACCAATGCAATTGAAGCTATAGACCCAACTTCTCTACACTCGCCTTCTTCATCATTGTCAACACATATGCTTGACAGTATGTTTAAATGGCATGCATTCTCCTGACTGTTTTTAGCAAAATAATTTTTGTTTTTTTTTCCATGTTTCATAGATTTGTAGACCAGTACCTGAAACAGTTCATACAATCTGCTGAAAGGCACTTTATGATTGGCTACAATGTAATCTTTTACATCATGGTGGATAACTTCACCAAGCTACCTTACATAGAGTTTGGTCCCCTTCGAACATGTAAAATATTTCCTGTATTCAAAGGACATAAATATTTTGATCAAGACTTTCACCTCAAATACATGATGAACTTAAATATGAACATCAGAGGCTACATCCAGCATGAAGTCAACTTTCTCTTCACTATGGCTGTCAACCAGATCTTCAAGAAAGACTTTGGAGTAGAGACCCTGGGCAGTTCTGTAGCTCAAATCCATGCATGGTGGTATTTTAAAAGTCCTAGAGATTTCCCTTATGAGAGGAGATATAAATCAGCAGCTTTCATCCCCCCTGGACAAGGAGATTTCTATTACCATGGTGCAATTGTTGGTGGCACACCCCATGAGGTTTTAAATGTCATTAAAGAATGTCAGAAAGGAATTATTCAGGACAACACAAATGACCTTAAAAGTCTTTATGAAAGCCACCTAAACAGATACTTTTTTGTCAACAAACCCACTAAGCTGTTATCACCAGAATACAACTGGGATCCAAAATTTAGAACCCCTTCACAAATTAAACATGTTAAGATAGCATGGCAGTCAGGAAACCTTTGATGGTTATACCACTGGGTTTGTGGATTAACTAGTGAATCACAGTAATTCCTCAAACATAAAATTTATGAAATTTTTCAGCATTTTAGAAACTCACAAAAATGTAAAATCTGCCAAAATAAATTCTTTTTCTCTCTGTAATTTTGAACCATCTAATTCTACCTATGCTAGATAAAGAATAAATGAATAGGGCAGCGCCTGTGGCTCAGTGAGTAGGGTCCTGGCCCCATATACCGAGGGTAATGGGTTCAAGCACAGTCCTAGCCAAACTGCAACAACAAAAATAAAAACAGCTAGGGCATTTTGGCTCAGGCCTGTAGTCCCAGCTACTCAGGAGGTGGAAGCAAGAGAATCACCTAAGCCCAAGAGCTGGAGGTTGCTGTGACCTGTGATGCCATAGCACTTAATCTAGGGCAATAAAGTGAGACTCTGTCCCTACAAAAAAAAGAATAAATGAATGATAATTTAAAGTTATTACTTATGTAATGAGGTATTATTATACATGTACTACAAACATTGTCAAAATACTGAAGTATTAGACCGCACGTGGAGGCTCACACTTGTAATCCTAGAACTCTGGGAGGCTGAGGCGGGTGGATTCCTGAGCTCACAGGTTCAAGACCAGCCTGAACTGCAGCCAGACCCTGTCTCTACTAAAAATACAAAAGAAAAAACTGAGACAAGAGGATCACTTGAGCCCAAGAGTTGGAGGTTGCTGTGAGCTATGATGTCACCACAGCATACTACTGTGGGCAACAGCTTAAGACTCTGTCTAAAAAAAAAAAAAAAAGAAAAAAAAAAGAAATACAAAAGTATTTGGTATGCCATAAGGAGGCATAGAATAATTTTTTATTAAGAAATACATTCAGGGAGGCTCCTGTGGCTCAGCAAGTAGGGTGCCGGCCCCATATAGCGAAGGTGGCGGGTTCAAGCCCGGCCTCGGCCAAACTGCAAAAAAAAAAAAAAAAATAGCCGGGCGCTGTGGCGGGCGCCTGTAGTCCCAGCTACTAGGGGAGGCTGAGGCAAGAGAATCGCTTAAGCCCAAGAGCTGGAGGTTGCTGTGAGCAGTGTGACGCCACGGCACTCTACCCAGGGCGATAAAGTGAGACTCTGTCTCTACAAA
>CAUYON010099760.1:0-18918 GCA_963573935.1 Arctocebus calabarensis
TTTAGGCTGTACTACAAAGCCATAGTGGTCAAGACAGCATGGTACTGGCACAGAAATAGAGACATAGACATTTGGAATCGTATAGAAACCCAGGAAATGAAACTAACAACTTACAACCACCTAATCTTCAATAAACCAATCAAGAACATACCTTGGGGGAAAGACTCCCTATTCAACAAATGTGCTGGGAAAACTGGACATCCACATGTAAAAGACTGAAACTGGACCCTCACCTTTCTCCACTCACAAAAATTGATTCAAGTTGGATAGAGGACTTAAATTTAAGGCACAACACAATAAAAATCCTGAAAGAAAGCATAGGAAAAACACTGGATGATATCGGCCTGGGGAAAGACTTCATGAAGAAGACTGCCATGGCAATTGCAACAACAACAAAAATAAACAAATGGGACTTAATTAACCTCAGAAGCTTCCGTACAGCTAAGGAGACAACAACCAAAGCAAATAGACAGCCTACCCAATGGGAAAGGATATTTGCATATTTTGAATCAGACAAAGGCTTAATATCCAGGATCTATAGAGAACTCTAATTAATCCACATGAAGAAAGCCAACAATCCCATATATCAATGGGCAAGAGAAATAAATAGAACCTTCTCTAAAGAAGACAGATGAATGGCTAACAAAAAAAAATGCTCATCATCCCTAATTATTAGAGAAATGCAAATCAAAACCACCCTGAGATACCATCTAACTCCAGTGAGAGTGGCCCACATCACAAAATCTCAAAACTGCACATGCTGGCATGGATGTGGAGAGAATGGAACACTTTTACACTGCTGGTGGGACTGCAAACTGATACAACATTTTTGCAAGGAAGTATGGAGAACTCTCAAAGAACTCAAGCTAGACCTCCCATTTGATTCTGCAATCCCATTACTGGGCATCTACCCAGAAGGAAAAAAATCCTTTTATCATAAGGACACTTGCACTAGACTGTTTATTGCAACTCAATTTAGAATCGCCAAAATGTGGAAACAGCCTAAATGCCCACCAACCCAGGAATGGATTAACAAGCTATGGTATATGTACACTATGGAATACTATTCAGCCATTAAAAAAATAGAGACTTTACAGTCTTTGTATTAACCTGTATGGAAGTGGAACACATTATTCTTAGTAAAGCATCTGAAGAATGGAGAAGCATGAATCTCATGTACTCAAGTTTGATATGAGGACAATTAATGACAATTATTGACACAGTGGGGGTGAAGGAAGGGGAGAGCAGAGAGAGAAAGAATGAGGGAGGGGTGGGGAAAGGAAGAGCAGAGAGAGGGAAGGAGTGAGGGGGGTGGGGTCTTGGTGTGTGCCACACCTTTTGGGGGCAAAACATGATTATAAGAGGGACTTTACCCAACAAATGCAATCAGTGTAACATGGTTCCTTGTACCCTCAATGAATCCCCAACAATAAAAAAAAAGTAAAAAAAAAATTACCAAAATTTCACATTTAATATTCAAATTGTCCCAAAAATGTCTTAGGAAAGGCACGTATCCTATAATCCTAGCACTCTGGGAGGCTGAGGCGGGCAGATTCCTTGAGCTAAGGATTCAAGACCAGTCTTAACAGGAGAGAGATCCCATCCCTAAAAATAGCTGGGTGTTGTGGCAGGTACCTATAGTCCTAGCTACTTGGGAGGCTGAGACAAGAGTATGGCTTGAGTCCAACAAGTTTGAGGTTGCTGTGAGCTATGATGCCATGGCACTCCACCCAGGGGGATAGAAAGAGAATCTTTCTCAATAAATTAATAATAAATAAACAAATAAAAAAAAAAGAAGTCTTGAAGATTTTGTTTTTCAAACTGGATTGTAATCTCTTTGCAGACTTTTGTCATTTTATTCAAACCCTTTCTCATGATTAGTGCAATTCTCAGAATATGATAAACATGCAAGAAATATCTTTTGATGATCACAAATCTTTGATAAATCTAAATATTTACCACATAAAACTAACTCCTGGCTTGCCATTTAATTGTACAGTTGTTTCCTGGCTAAGTAGACAGAATCCTGTAATTCCTAGCTTTAAAATTCCATATTTTTCTTTAAGGCAGTATATTGTGAAAAGAGCATGAACCTCAGAGTTCAGAAACCTGATAGTCCTGATGTGTTACGGGGACAGGACCTGGCATCTCTCAGCCCATACCTCTGTCCCCACTTCTTCCTCAATGTTTGCATCCATGAACAGGGAGGGATTGGCTCAGATCAACATTTTTGGGAAAAAGTGCACTTCGAGGAATACTTGATCCATAAAATTAACCATGAGAAGTATTTTGTGGTTAACCAGGTTTGAGGAATACTGCATATTTTCTGCGCTCTGAGAGATTCACAAAGCACATTAGCATATTAAAGCCTCTGAGAAGTCCCAGGGTGAAAAAAGAAAACATGTAAATTAAACCCCAGTGACTCAATCTTAGGCAACCATAATGATCCCTTTTTCAGGGAATGACCAGGACAGTCTCACTGAAAGAGCATTTCATAAAACCTGCTTTGATAAACACTACACTGGTCATTTTCTGATGTAATTTACAGTTCCGAGATTAAAGCTTCGGTGATTCCAGATAACAAGCAGATTCTGGGTTAGCTGGCCAGTTTGTTCTCACCTCCCCGTTACAAGAGAAGGTCTGGGCAGGTTGCTAAGCTGCTGTGCTGTCCCCAACAGCGTTTGATCCCCACCATCATATCACCGCCATGTTCATGCACCCCAGAACCTGGCCTGTTTCCATGTATACCTTTTAGTTCTTTTCATAATAAAAATAGACTGACATTAAAATACATGTTAGTGGAGTTTAAATAGGCCTATTCTTGTTTGTTGTAATTATATTAAAATAGACATTAAAAAAACTCCCCTCTCTGGAATTCCCACATTCTTACGACCAATGAACCTATTGAATCCCATCTTCAACTCCAGGCTAATTGTTCATTGTTCATTTAAGAGGACTGGTTCAAAAAGTTATTAATGTAACTTTTTCTGAAGTCACGATTGTCACGTTTTCCTTCCCAGCTTCTCCTATTTCAGCATCTCGCCTCCAGAGCCCTGTGGTTTGAAGACTGCTGTGCCTTTTCTTTCCGCTTTGCACACTGGTTAGTCTTTTGTTTGCCTTACTAGTGCTGTGTTTTTCCTTTCCTCCATGGTGTTTTTAGGAGCTCTCAAGATTCACAAATCTAGACCCCCGCATGTCAAGTTCATGGTTGTGCTCCATGCCTGCCCACGGGACTCCCTGCTGCTGAGAATTCTAGGGAAGCATCTGATCCCAGGTGAGAAATACACAAGCAAACCTTGTGCTAGTGTGCTGGGCTTTACTGAGCTTCACAAACCCTGAGCTTCTTACAAATGGAAAGTTTGTAGCATCCCTGACTCAACTTCACAAACCCTGAGCTTTTTACAAATGGAAAATTTATAGCAACCCTGTGTCAACAAGTCTATTGGCGCTGTTTTTCCAAGAGTGTGTGCTTAGCTCCTGTCTCTGAGACACATGTTGCTAATCCTCCCAGTATTTCAAAGATTTTCATTATCATTGTATCTGTTATGGTGTCATCAGTGATTGTGAGGTTACTCTCATATTATAATTGTTTGAGGTGCTTACTGTAGGAGCTCTGGGGTCCTGGTTCCCACCAGCCCAGTTCACCTGGTTTAACTACTCAGCTGAGCTAGAAGGTTCAACTGAGCATGAGGCATGACAGTAATCAAACATAAAAGTGAGTGGAAACTGGAAATAAAACTGGAGAAGCCCAGGCAGGGTGGCTAGAAAGCCAAAGTAACCTACACAAGTTTCAGGGGAACGAAGAGAAATTTTATTTAGGAAGGACAAAGAGAAAGCTTAGAGTACTTCAAATGAGAGCTTGAAGTGGGTCCCTCTCATGGCGGAGAGAGGGTGAAAGAGATGGAGGCACAGAGGCCCATGCAGGGGTATAAATACTCCCTCTGATTGAAATGGGTTGCGAGTCTTTCATTGGCCTCTCTGTGCCTCCAGGCAGCATTGCTCTTTCCTATTGGTCTTTGATGGTCTCGTTCAATTGATCATTGGTTACCCAGGTTAATTCATTCATACGCATGTTCTTATGGGCCTGGCAGACTCCATGGTTCAGCAGGCCAGGGTTTCCTCCCACCCCCCTGGAAGCCCCTTTCTTAGTGCACCTTCTCACTCACCAGCTGCATTGACATAAGACTGCAAGCTTAGTGCATAAACGTGTGTGTTCCACCTGCTCCATCAGCTGCCTAGTTCCCCCATCCCTTAAGCCTCCTTATTCCACGAGACACACAATATTGAAATCAGGCCAAATAGTAACCCTAGAAGGTCCCCTAAATGTTCAAGTGCAAGGAAGAGTTGCATACCTCTCGCTTTAAATCAAAAGCTAGAAATGAGAAAGCTCAGTGGGGAAGGCATGTTGAATGCCGACACAGGCCAAAAGCTAGATCTCTTGCACCAAACGTTCAGCTAAGATGTGAATGCAAAGAAAAGTTCTTGAAGAAGGTTAAAAGAGCTACTCCCATGAACACACAAATGATAAGACAGCAAAACAAACTTACTGCTGATATGGAGAAACTTGAGTTGTCTGGATAGAAGACCAGAACAGCCACAAACTCCCTTAAGCCAACACCTAATCTATAGCAAGACCCTGACTCTCTTCAGCCCAGTGAGGGCTGAGACAGGTGAGGAAGCTGTAGAAGAAAAGTTGGAACTAGCAGAGGTGGGTCATGAGGTTTGAGGAAAGAAGCTGTCTCCATAACTTCAAAGAGCAAAGATGAAGAAGCAAGTTATCCAGAGAATCTAGCTAAGATTCCTGATGAAAGCGTCTATACCAAACAATAGACTCTCAGTGTAGGTGAAATAGTTTTATACCAGAAAATGCCATCTAGGATCTTTATAGCTATAGAGGAGAAGTCAATTCTTAGCTTCAAAGCTTCCAAAGGCTGGCTGACTCTCTTCTTAGGGAGAGGCAATGTAGCTGGTAACTTTAAGTTGAATCCAATGCTCATTTACCATCCTAGGGCCTGTGCTCTATAAATAGGACAACAATGCCCAGATGACAGCATATCTGTTTATAAATAACATGTTTACAGAATATTTTAAGCTCACTGTTGAGACCGACTGACTTTACAGAAGAAACAACTCTTTCAAAATATTATTGCTTATTGATGACACATCTGGTCACCCAAGAGCTCTGATAAAGCTATACAAGGAGACGTTTTCACACCTGCAAATGCAACATCCATTTTCTAGCCCATGAATCAACAGGTACTTTTGGCTTTTTGGTTTTATTATTTAAGGAATACTTCTCAAAGCATTGAAAAGTAGTTGCCACAGATAGTGATTCCTCTGATGGATCTGGGCAAAGTAAACTGAAAAGCTTCCAGGAAGGATTCACAATTCTAGATGCCATTAAGAACATCTGTGATGCAGGGGAGGAGGTGAAAACATCATTAACAGGAGTTTGGAAGAAGTTGATACCAAACCCTCATGTATGACTTTGAGGCGTTCAAGACTTTAGTGGTGGAAATAAATGCAGATAGGTGAAAAACTGCAAGAGAACTAGATTTAAAAGTGGAGCCTGAAGGTGGGACTGAATTGCTACAATCTCATGATCAGACTTCAAATGGATGGACAAAGAAACTGGTTTCTTGAGATGGGATCTACTCTTAATAAAGATTCTGTGAACATTGTTGAAGTGACCACAGTGGTTTTAAGCTATTATACAAACACAGTTGACAAAGCAGTGGCAGGATTCGAGAGAACTGACTTCAATTTCAAAAGTTCTATTGTGAGTAAAATGCGATCACATGGCATTTCATGCCACAGAGAAATCTTTTCATGAAAGGAAGAGTCAATCAATGTAGCCAACTTCATTGTCTTCTTATTTTGAGAAATTGCCCCAGCCTTCAGCAAGCACTACCCTGATCAGTCAGCAGCCATCATCGTGAAGGCAGGACTCTCCATCAGCAAAAGGTTACAAGTTGAGGAGGGCTCAGATGATTGTTACCATTTTTTTTTTTTTTTTTGCAAAGGTATTTTAAAATCAAAGTATACAGGCTCGGCGCCTGTGGCTCAATGGGCTAAGGCGCCAGCCACGTACACATGAGCTGGCGGGTTTGAATCCAGCCTGGGCCTGCCAAACAACAATGATGGCTGCAACCAAAAAATGGCCAGGTGTTGTGCCAGGCACCTGTAGTCCCAGCTACTTGGGAGGCTGAGGCAGGTGACTCGCTTGAGCCCAGGAATTGGAGGTTGCTGTGAGCTGTGATGTCACAGCACTCTATCCAGAGTGACAGCTTGAGGCTCTGTCTCAAAAAAAAAAAAAGATAAAATCAAAGTATATAATTTTTTGTTGTTGTTGTTGCAGTTGTCTTGTTGTTTTAGCTGGCCTGGGGTTGAGTTTGAACCCACCAGTCTCAGTGCATGTGGTCGGCGCCCTACTCACTGAGCTATAGGAGCCGCCCCAAAGTACATACAATTTTATAGACATGATCCTACTACATATTTAACAGACTCCAGTATAGTATAAACATAACTTTTATATACACAAGGGAGCCAAAAAGTCTGTGGGACTTGCCTTATTGCAGCAGCCTGGAACTGGGCCCCCCCATATACCTAAGTTATACCTATAGAAGCAAACACATACTGACTTCCTACTGTTTGAAATTCAACCCAGGGATTAAGTGAGCTTGCAGAACTCAAGTATTGAGCAAGAGGGGTTGGCATTCTGTGGCCACCACATCTTCATGGGTTTGTAGCTGGAAACATGAATGAGTCAAGGGTTTCTTGATGAATTATGTCAGTTTTTCTTAAAGAAAAAGACAAGAGAGAGAGAGAAAAGAATTTATAATTAGTTATCACAGAAAGATGAAAGAAAATGATTTTTCCTAAGTATATTATATTTTTAAAAATGAGTGAAATAAGAGTGAGGGGTTGGAGCCAGATGAGGTGGGTTTACATTCCAGCTTTGCCACTTCATGGAGGGTGACCTTGGGCAAGTTACTCCTCTGTGCCTTAGCGGATTCCTTTGTAAGGTAAAGTTATAAGAATAGGATTCCCAAGAAAGAGTTACTGTGAAAATTGCATGAGTTCATACTCTTCACCTGGTCAGAAGGCTGCTTAGCACAGAGAAAGCTCCTAATACACCGAGGCTGTTATTTTCAGTTTCATTATTTCCCCTTCCTACCACAGATTGAAGGCAATGATTGATAGAAATAATCACTGATTTCACTGGAAAAACTTCACAAAACACAAAGCCGGTGACTAGGTTGAATTTGACATTTGGAATGTGTATTATAATTCTTTTTTGCAATTGTTAGCGTTAACACCCAACTTTGCTGAAATTAAAATCCGATCTAATGCATGGGCCCTGCTGAGCAATGTTTCATGTCACACTGAGGCAGAGCAGGAAAAAATCACGTAGTCGAGCACGGTTGAAAGGAACACTTATTTAAGATCGATGATTAAGTATAATAATATGATCCCCAATTCTGAGAATTGTAGGAAAAAGTCTGGGCCAGGGAGGAGACAGCATCTACACACAGGTGTGGGAAGAGGAGGAGGAGAAGGGGCGGGTGTTGATGAAAAGTTAGTCCTGAGTGGTAGGCAGTCGACATACAGATGCAAGGAAGTGAAAGGGCTGTTCAATGTTCATTTACAAAAGTTTAAAACCCTGCCTTCTCCCCCATTTATATCTCCCCTCCACCCCCATAAAAAAGTAAAGTCTTTTCCCAGTAGGAAAGCTTGCTAAGAGAACAAGAATGACATTTATGAGGAAAAAGCAACTTGGGGTTGATTTGTATCTGAGTCCCAAATTGCTAGGAATGAAATAAGAAACCCAGACCTGGCCCACTTATCTGTCAATCTAAAGAATAGGAGAATCATCTCCAAATGCTTAATTCTCACACAGGTTAGAGAGCATTTTATTGTTTTGTAGGAGAGAAGAGCAGCTTTATTTTTCCCATATTATCTTTATTAGGAAGTTAGACATAACATCTACCCTTGGATGGCAATGATAAATGAAAAAATACACACGCACACAAAGTGATTCTCACAGTGTCTGGTACATAAATCATAGGTTCCTGGTAAACATTTCTTGTCTCTGCTTTGTACCAATTCCTTGACCCCAGGAATTTTAACCTACTATTAGATTTTCAACCAACAGAAGAAAGCAGATTTCTACAAAAGCAGTCCATATTGGAAGACCCTGATGACTTAAACATTTCCTATGAATGTACACATTTTACCCAAGCCTTCTGCCTTTTCAAGGCTTGGGTAAAATATGTACATTGATAGGAAAACTTCCCAAGGACAGTTTTCATTGATTAACTGATATGTATGACTCTGCATCAGACCTTTCTTTAAAAGAATATTTGTGATGGTCAAGCACTTTTTCTTGGTTTTCCTATTTACAGATTTATGGCAAATCATAAAATACACTTAGTTTTTAGTTCTTATAATACACTTACTCCATACTTAAGGAATATTAGGATTTTATTTATTTTTATTTATTTATTTGAGACAGAGCCTCAAGCTGTCACCCTGGGTAGAGAGCTGTGGCATCATGGCTCACAGCAACCTCCAACTCCTGGGTGCAAGCAATTCTCCTGCCTCTGCCTCCCAAGTAGCTGGGACTATAGGCACCCACCACAACACCTGGCTATTTTTTGGTTGCAGCTGTCATTGCTGTTTGGCGGGCCAGGGCTAGATTCGAACCTGCCAGCTCAGGTGTTTGTGGCTGGTGCCTTAGCTGCTGGAGCCACCAGGCGCCAAGCTGAAATATTAGGTTTTTAAAAGTAAAACTTTGTTGACATATTTAAGCATGAGGAGAGAAACCTAAAAACATCCATTCTGTTTATTCTGTTTTTTTTTTTTTAATATCCTTTGATAAAAATTGACACTGTTTATTCTTTTAGTGTGTGGTGAGAAAGCTGATTGACTAGATAGATCTGCTAGACAGCTCCATGCAGTTCCAGAGCCAAGAGGCCAAGAGCCTCCAGATCCTGTGGAGAATGTGGTTCAATGAATCACAAGGAGCTGACTGGCTGGGAAACAGAGGAATGGATCCCAGCGCTTTCCCACTTCTCCCTCCGACTCATAGACAACTCGGGCCTTCTCTGTAGGTTGCATAAGCAAGGAAAGATCAGAAAATGACTTCAAGTCTTCATTGGAATCATAAGAAACAACCTGTAGCCTATGCTTACTCTGAATTTACCATGTTTAGAGTGGGGAAAATATCACATTTCACATTGATGATCCCCCCCCAAAATAAGACCTAGATGATTAGGTAGGTAAAAAAATGATCATTTGAAAGATCAACGTACTTTCCTACAAAACCAGCAACAGCAAAAACGTGGACACAAAGGAATAGTCTTTAAGTAGCGTGGTGTTAGAAATCCCCACATATATGTCTCATGTACGTCTCATTCGAGTAAGCCACTAATGGGTTAAATTGGCTTTTGCCTTCACAGAAAAAGCAATAATTTGGGCAGCCCTGAGGCAAACACAAAGACTGTTTTCTGGTCATCTGGGAACAGATACTTTGAAGCTTTTGCAGCCATTGTCTCCAAGGTTCTTGCCTGGAGACATGGTCCAAAATGTAAAAACATTTTGTCAAAAGCCTAAAGATCTTAGCACTGTGGAGAAACAAAGTCATAAACCCATTTAAGGTTAACTTGTTGAGTACATGAGGAAATAGTTCTCCTATAGCTCTGTCTCTCTTATTTTTATGTAGATTTTTTTAAGACCTAAAAGTAAAAGAGTATTGTGCTGTTTTCCGGGACAGGATATCTGCCACTTAAGTTTAAAGTTAAATAATGAATATTGTAAATCACAGATTAAGTGTGCACAAGACTGCAAAAGTATATAAGGTAGTCAGAAATAAAGTTAATTTGCTACACGCCACAACAGAGCTTGTAGCCTGCTTCTTGCACCCTTCTTAACATTACAGTGCGGATCTACACCTGAGGCAAAGCTATAGCCCCCTCGTGTCTCCAGTCATGCAACAAAATAGAACAGCACTTGAATCTATGTAGTGCGTTTGTGTAAGGAAGGGAGTAACAAGAAATGAAAGAAATAAGCATAACTCAGTTCAAAATTTGGGAAGACTTATCACTAAACCTCAGTCATTCAAACTTCATTCAGATGGAACTCATAAAACTTTAGACTCTATCAATTAATACTGGTAAAAGAAGAAATAAAATTTTGTGGTGGGGAAGTGTATGTTCTTAAAAAAAAAACCAAAACAAAACAAAACCCAACATATTACTCAAGTTACAAAACACTTAGCAGAATGTACATATAATCGATATTGCTATGGAACCAAATTTATTTATTTATTATGAGATCCGGCTGAAAATTACTGGGTAGAAGATACCTATTGATTAGCTCTTTGTGAGAACAATAAAGGGCAAAAGATGAACTGTGCTATTTCTGTGAGTTAGGCTAGTTTCTCCTAAATACTTTCATGAGAGTATATACTATTTTTGCCTTAATTCTTGTTTGGGAAGTAAGCCAAAGTTCTTATGGTAAAAACTTTTAATATCTGTGTTTGAAGGGCCATGAGACTGAGATACATGGTGTTAAAATTTTTATTTTTCATGTAAAATTAATACTAGAAGGAACAAGCTTTAAAGATTTAACACTGAAACTCAATTCTGGGCTTAAGTCTACTCATCTGTCAAATAGAGTCAATAATGGTGTTTTCCTGGATGGGTGGAGGGAGGGTAAGTGGTGGGACCACACTTACGGTGCATCTTACAAGGGTACATGTGAAATTTACTAGGTGTAGAATATAAAAGTCTTAACACAATAACTAAGAAAATGCCTTGAAGGCTATGTTAACCAGTTTGACAAAAACATTTCAAATTGTACCCCATGATTGCATTAATGTACACAGCTATGATTTAATAAAAAAAAAAAGTATTTTTCTCGTAGGACTATGGTGAAGTATGAAATAAATAATTCATTTAAATGGCTTAGAATAGTAACTTGTATTTAAGATATGCTAGTAATGGCTGCCCCCATATCACTATTATTTTGTTTAAAATCATTTTTTAATCTGTAGATTGTACCTTCTGCTTTTCTGAGCAAATATAAATAAACAGTGTTTTCTCAACCATTGAGGGTATCTTTATCCTCAAAAAATCATGGTATTTTCATTCAGGTTCCTCTTCTTAGCTGAGGAGAGAGACTATCTTATTAGGAACGAAAAGTGCTTGACCCTTGAGAATGAATTATACTTTGGTAGCCTTTAAATGTCAAACCAGAAAAAAAAAATACCTTGGGTAAGTTTTACTTTTGCTGTGTACCATCTATGCAGTGGAGAGGGAAATGACTAGAATTTGAGAATTTAGTTCACCCTTTGTAATTGTTTCTTTTACCTTGAGGAATTTTACCTACCTTACCACAAAAGAGGGAAAGTAGATGAAGTAAGTTGTGCCTGGAAGGCAGCAGTTTGAAAAGGACGAAAAAAAAAAAAGTAGAAGTGGAAGGCAAATGGCTAAATGGGCAGTGCTACCTTTACAGATATGATGCTACTTTTCTTCAGATTTTATACAAGGTTATAGTAGAAGTCTCTGTACATTAATGCTTTCTCTACCACGAGAAAGAAACGGAAATGAAGTGTAACTCACTTGGATAGGGACCATTTGAGTTATTTCTTTAATAAATATTAAGATGGAGATGCTATCATTTCTCTCTTTGCAAATGATTAACTTTCTATATTTAAAAAATACATCTAGACAGCTTTAATTTTCATATATTTTTTGATGCCAGAGGCAATTCGCAGTTTACAAGACCTCAGCTAGAGCGCAGTGTTCACGAGCTCTGCAGCAAACACAACTGACTGCCGTCTTCCTAAGCGCCCAGTGACCAGCTACTGGTTGACCAATGGAAAGATGGTGATTTTGTAATCCTCTGTGGATTGCCTCTGGCATCCATAAACATATGAAAATTAAAACTGTCTAAACGTATTTTTATGATACAGAAAGTTAATCATTTGCAAAGCGAGAAAAGATAGCATCTCCATCTTAAGACTTATGAAAGAAATACCTCAAATGGTTCCTATCCTAAAACACAATATCCTGTGCTGAATGGGTATGTTTTCCTTTGCTTCATAAATTATATGACATCACCCTGAAAATTTCACTTACAAATTCTTTAGAGCATTTGAATTACAAAAACATGAAGTTTTGTTGAGGTGTTTTCATTTCGTTTTGTGTTGTTTTTTCAGATGATTCCGAAAATGAAAGGTTTAACACGCTACAATAAATGAAGGTGAACCTCTGAGAACTACATAATTAAAAATAATAAATGCAGTGGAAGGGAAGTGGCTGGGTGTTAGCCGACAGCATCCGAGTTGAGATAATGTGGAACGATTACCTGTCCCAGGGACTGCCAGTCTAAACCGGCACTGCCGATGTACACGTGCTGTTTGTCCACGATCCAGAATGAGGACTGTAGCCGGCCTTTGTTGTAGGCGGTCATGTTCATGTACGTGACCTCCGCTCCTGGAATTCAAGGAGATCCCGGTCAGCCTCTGCCACTTGTCACAACTGACATTTAGAGAAGCCACATATTTACATTTGTTTGGTGCAGTAAAGCTTTCCAAGGTAGCTACTTTGCTCCCTCCAGCCCCCAAAAAGAATACAAGAAAAAGAAAGACTTCTGGGTTTATGTGAGGAAGGCTCTGTACCTAGTGACAAGACCAAGGCGTCTCAAGTCGGACAGATCCGGGTCAAAATTCTGGCTCTCTCACTCGCCATTGGGGCAGTGAGGTCAGCACACCAAGCTCTTTTTCTTTTGAAATAATTTGAATACAATTTTGCAATTAGTAAAAAGATCTGTCTCTTTAGTCTACAGCTCCCCTGGACAAGAACTTGGCCTTCTTATGCTTTCTGTACATTGTTTCATCCTTTTACCCTTCCACCTGCTTTCATTTCTGCATTTCCCGCCTTTATTATTACATTTGGATTTGATCTGTTCTTGGCCTTTTCTGATATTCTTCCTTTTAGCAATGATCGTTCAAGCTTTACTAAAAGGCCACCTTGAATAGTTAACTAGGTCACACTGACTTTTGTTCTTACCACAAACACTTGGAAGAGCTGAATTTGACCAATGGTTTTAAGCTTCACAGGGCAGGATCCCCTGACAAGCCTTTATGTATTGCTGCCTTAAATGCAATTACAGCCTCTCCGAAGGAGCGTACCATCCATTCAATGCAAGGCCATTTAAATAGATTTCTCCTAAAGATTCATTTTCTTTAAAAGAACATACCGGTGTGCATATATTTAATAAACTAATCCAGTCTGTCTTCAGATAGTCATTATTAAGGGAGATAATATAATCTGGAGACATATTTACTGCCAGAGTCTTCATTGCCAGAGGAATACATAATATTGTGTGCAGAAGGATGTATTTGGGGATATGAGAAAGGAGGGGGAGTGAGTAACACGAGGATCTTAATCCCTATTTCTTAGGAAAACATGAACGATGCATCCGGCCTCCTTGCAGGAGGAGGATGAAAAGACAGGTTCTGGGGTTCAGAGAGGCTGCGAGGGGAAGCGAGCCCAGGCAGACTGTCTCTGAGGAGGGAGAAGTTCCCTTGTCGGGGAAGGCGGGGTACGTGCTCCTCAGCCTCCAGCGCTCCTGGAATAAAGAGTTACAGACCCCTGGGGACCCTAGGTAGGGCAGAATCTGAGCGTCCAAAGTGGACGGTCCCCATGGCAATGACCCTGGCAGGTGCCAGGCCGCTGGGCGGGTAACAGCCGCACGGCTGTTGCGCTGGTTTCCTAGGGCGGCCGGAGCAAAGGCTGGGTGACTTCAGACGCGGAGTCTTAAACGTCTCTCAGTTTGGGAGGTTAGAAGTTCAACGTGGAGGGGTCAACGGGGTCGCGCTCCCTCTGAAACCTGTAGGGTAGAGTCTTCCCTGCCCTTCCCGTGGTGGCCTCCCTCGTCCAGCGTCCCTGGCCCTGCAGCTACGATCTCTGTCCCTGCTGTCACGACCTCTGCCTTCTTGTAGGGGCGCTACTCACGATGGATACATGGACACCCTCGTCTTAACTAATCACGTCTGCAACAACCCTGTCACCAAATAAGGTGACGCTCCGCAGTGCTGGGGGTTACGTCTTCAAAAATTGAACCCGTAACAACAGACACCTGGGTCACTTTACCTGGCCAGGCGAAGGGAAGGGTCTTCTCTTGTCTCTGGAAGGAAGAGGATGAAAGCGACCTTGGTGTTTGTCGCAGATTCCCTCAGGCCCTCATTGAGAAGCCGCTTAAACTCTCTGCGACACTGGCTGGCCGGCCCCCAGGCGCAGCCCCCCTTGACCCCTCTATGACACTGGCTGGCCTGCCCCCAGGCGCAGCCCCCCTTGACCCCTCTGCGACACTGGCTGGCCTGCCCCCAGGCGAAGCCCCCCTTGACCCCTCTGCGACACTGGCTGGCCTGCCCCCAGGCGCAGCCCCCCTTGACCCCTCTGTGACACTGGCTGGCCTGCCCCCAGGCGAAGCCCCCCTTGACCCCTCTGCAACCCCCAGGCAGAGCCCCCCTTGCGTCAGCCAGGCGGTTTGGGGTTCTTAGAGGTCTCACCTGCTCTCACTCGGTCCTCCGCAGCCCCAGCCCCCCGCGAGGCAGCACTCAGCCACCTGAAGGGCGCTGGAACCTTCCCCGGACCTCCCCATCCCACACTGCCATAGACACCACCCTGAAGGTACCAGTTACTTTACTAGGCAATTTAAAGGGTTGATTTCAGAGACCACCGGTCTCAGGGAACTCTCTAGCCAGAGCCTCCGTAGCTATTTATCCATGTCTAAAACGATGATGATGATGGAGGCTCGGCGCCTGTGGCTCAACGGGCTCAGGCGCCAGCCACGTACACCTGAGCTGGCGGGTTCGAATCCAGCCCGGCCCGCCAAACAACAATGACGGCTGGAACCAAAATATGGCTGGGCGTTGTGGTGGGCGCCTGGAGTCCCAGCTACTTGGGAGGCGGAGGCAGGAGAATCGCTTGAGCCTTAGGAGCTGGAGTTTGCTGTGAGCTGTGACACCCTGGCACCCTACCCAGGGGGACAGCTTGAGGCTATGTTGCAAACAATACATAAATAAATAAATAAATAAACTAACATTATCCTAATACGGGTTGTTTTTTTTTTTTTTTTCTGAGCTAGGGTCTCACTGTGTTGCCCAGGCTGGAGTCCAGTGGCATCATCACAGCGTACTGCAACCTCCCACACCTACCACTCAAGCAGCCCTCCTGCCTCAACCTTCTGAGTAGCTGGGATTATAGGCATAAATGACTGTGCCAGCTAAATTTTTAGTTTTTTGCAGAGTCAAGGTCTTGCTATGTTGTCCTGGCTGGTCTTGAACCCATGGCCTTAAGTAATCCTCCCACCTTGGTCTCCAAATCCAGTGCTAGGATTACAGGCATGAGCCACCATGCTTCACCTTAAAATGATTACTTTATAAAGGAACACATTCTTTAGGCAAGCCCTGTCTGAATATCCAGTATACACCAAATGCTGTGCCATGTTGGGGATAAAAGACCTAAAGTGATTGACTGAAAGTCAAGCATGCTAAAGTATTGTCTTAGCTTATTTTGGCTATGAAATACCATAAACCAAGTTGGTCATAAGCAACAGAAATTTATTTCCCACAGTTCTGGAGGCTGGGAAGTTCAAGATCAAGGCATTGGCATATTTTGTGTCTGGTGAAGATCCACTTTCGGGGTCATAGATAGTGACTTCTCACTGTGTCTTCACATGGGATGAAGGTCTCTCTTTGGCCTGTTCTTATGAGGGACGAATTCTCTCTGCTGCCAAAGGCCTCACCCACTCATCTGCCAAAGACCTCACCTCCTAATACTGTCACCCTGGGGGTTAGATCTCAACACATGAATTTAGGCTGGGACACAAACACGCAGATCACAGCAGTGTAACCTTGAAAATGACCAGGATCTGCTTAAACAGCTTGGCCACCGAGGATCTGAGTTCAGAAAGGGGAGTCCTCATTGCTGAATCAGGGAATCCCAAGAGAAGGCCAAGGGCAGGAAGGACAGTGGATGGTGTCACAGTTCTGCCCAGGGCCAGAGCTGCCTGTACAAAAGCCAGGAGAACTGAGTGTAGAGATCAAGCCATATGTAATAATAGTCATTCCCATTTGTTGAACACCTCTGTGGGCCTAGTGCCAGGACAGCCACATTACAACAATCTCACCAAGTATGCCTGATTCTCCCTATTTTAGTATGAAAACTATTGTACATGGTGTAAGAAAATCCTCTGAAAAAATACGATGATACATCTGAAAAAATATTCTTCTGCATGTGGTTAATGGAGTATCACTTCCCCTTTACAAATTATCTATATGTTTGCTTTTCTCTCTAAATATCTGCTCTCCATCCGTCTCTGAAGACATATGCTTTTGTCTTTATCAATACCAAGGTACATGTACATTCAATTACATTGAACGTACCTCTCAGCTTATTACAACTATATTTCAATATTTTACTTATGAGAATTTATGTTTATATGCACTTTTAAAATATATTTGTTCATTGGTTGCAGAAATTATCCTTATCCTGTTTTTCTTTTATATATTAGGAAGAGATGATTAAAATCTAGCATCTGTCTAGAAAACATATGTACTTACAGCAATTCTTTTTTTTTTTTAATTTTTATTTATTTATTTTTTGAGAAAGAGCCTCAAGCTATCACCCCAGATAGAGTGCTGTGGATCACTCAGCAACCTCCAATTCCTGGGCTCAAGCGAGTTTCTTGCCTCTGCCTCCGAAGTAGCTGGGACTACAGGCGCCCGCCACAATGCCCAGCCATTTTTAGGTTGCAGCCGTCATTGTTGTTTGGAGGGCCCAGGCTGGATTCGAACCCTCCAGCTCAGATGTATGTGGCTGACGCCTTAGCCCGCTGAGCCAGCAATTCTTTAATGTAGAAGTATTATGTGCACAAACTAAATCTGAGTTTATTTCATAGCGTTATGGTAGAATTTTAATTAGCAAAGATGGTCCTGTGTAGTGCATGCCTGGACATTTAGATAAAAGGGCAGAATAACTTTCCTATTTTTGGTGCATTATATTTATGCAAAAACAGACAATATAACAGCAAATAAAGTCTCCATTTACTTTAAAAAATTACCTTAATTTTTATAGGAGAGGTGGCTTCCATTTTTCCTTTTCCTAATTTTCTTAAACAACATGCTTGTACTTTTTAAATAACATTATGGAGTGTATAATTTTTATAAACACTAAGACAGATTTCTGATATTTTATGACTCAGAGAAACTGGGATCCTATATATTGAAATGTTTTGATGTTAAAATGACAGGAGCTACGCACAAGAAATATGGAGTGTGATTTACCAGAGCAGCTGACCAGTACTCACCGAGGCCGCTCAAGCTCAGTGTATGCACATAGCAGAGCGTGGAAAACCGGCCCCCTTTTGTCCGATTGGTCCTGCTGGTTTTGTTTTCCCCACAGGAATTACGGACCCACACCAAGTCTTTTCTACTTCTGAATAACAATTCTTATTATTCAGAACCAATAGATTGCTCTCTGCATTACCAAATAACTAATATGTTCAAAACTAATCTTAACTTAGTTTTTAAACTAACTAGATTAAAACTTAAGCTAGTTTTTAAACCCAATACTATTGTTAAACTGCAGGTTTTAAGAAAATCATTTGCTTTTTTTATCCAGGTACAATTTACATACAACCCAATTCACCTTTTGGAGCATAAGTTCATAGAGTTTTGAAAAAGTCACGCAACCACTGCCACGATCAGGATATAAAACAGTGCCATGGAACCCCCACCTTACCTCACGCCTCTTTAGTTGCTCCCCCTCTTTAAGCCTCAGCTCATTGCAACCATTGATCTGTTTTCTGTGCCTATTGTTTTGCTTTTTTTTTTTTTTTTTTGAGACAGAGCCTCAAGCTGTCACCCACAGCTCACAGCAACCCCCAATTCCTGGGCTCAAGCGAGTCTCCTGCCTCCGCCTCCCAAGTAGCTAGGACTACAGGCGCCTGCCACAACGCCCAGCCATTTTTTGGTTGCAGCTGGTATTGTTGTTTGGCGGGCCTGGGCTGGATTCGAACCCACCAGCTCAGGTGTATGTGGCTGGCGCCTTAGCCCGTTGAGCCACAGGCGCCGAGCCATTGTTTTGCTTTTGTAACAATGCCATTCTACATCGTGTCACAGAGTAGGTAGCCCTTTGCATCCTGCCTCTTTCACTTGGCGGAATGCATCAGACTCGTTCCTGTTGCGTAGACCAGAGCTTGTTCATCATTGTCACTGAGTTTTCACTGTATGAAACGTTCCACAGTTTGTTTATCCATTCTCCTGTTAGAAGCAGCATTTGGTAGTTTCTAGCTATCGGTGATTATAAGTAGAGCTGCTGCAAACATTCCTATGCACATTTTTGTGAGAATGTAGTTTTCATTTCACTTGGGTAAATACCTAGGAGTGAGATTGCTGGGTCATACAGTAAGTATATTTAACTTTATAAGAAACAGCCAAACTGTTTGTCTGCAGTCTCTGTACCATTTTGCATTCCCACCAGCAATATCTATTAGTCTCAGTTGCTCTGTATCCTTGCTAGTACCTGCCACTACATTTATATGAAACAGTTCTTTTAAATATTATAGGCTGATGAGATCATAGCATGTCTTTAATTTTTGCCTGATTCAAATAAATACATTTTTAAGACAGCTCTGAAAGTATATTAAGTTTGACTAACCAATATTGATTTTCACAGGATTTCTTTTTTTTTTTTGAGACAGAGCCTCAAGCTGTCACCCTGGATAGAGTACTGTGGCATCACAGCTCACAGCAACCTCCAATTCCCGGGCTCAAGCGAGTCTCCTGCCTCTGCCTCCCAAGTAGCTGGGACTACAGGCGCCCGCCACAACGCCCAGCCATTT
>CAUYON010099761.1:0-20579 GCA_963573935.1 Arctocebus calabarensis
ATATAGTGATCAAGGAAATGCCATGAAGGATATCTGTAACAGTATGATCAAAATATTTCTGAATGTATATGAATCGTGCCCTGTGATTGCACCAATGTACATAATTATGATTCAATAAAATTATTAAAAAAAAAAACATGATAGTATACACAATATAACATAATACCTTACATGCCAATTTAAAATTAATTAATAATTAAATTTAAAAAATAGGTTTCAGCTCATTTTCAGAAGTAGACTAGAAAAAAAATCCAGGAATAAATATTGTTTTAACATGGAATATTCCAGAGAAAAACCCACTCATTGATTCAAAATAGGTTCTATTAGAATTTTTAGAACACTATGGTGAACAAAAGAGACAAGGTTTTCATTTGAAAGAACTTATCTTCTTAATGTGGAGAAAAACCCTCTCAGCTTTAGTGTTTTCCCTAATTCTGTGAAGCCTCATTGTCAATAGCTATCGTCAATTGCTAGCTATAGAAATAGCCTACTTTTGATTTTGAAGATACCTCATTTTCTCTAGTTCATTCATTCAAACATTTATTCACTCTCTTATTTATTCATTCAACAAAAATTCAACAATTATTTGGGCTACCTTCAAAGTTAGTAGTGTGCTAGGCATTGAAAGGGATAAGGGATAGAATATTTGGTAACGTTAACTTTCTAATGAAAATCATCATGTTACAGACATGATGCTTCTGATTCATGTCATGTATTGCCTAGATTTCAAAGTTGTACCAGCCCTCAGAGTCTTCCACTTAAAATGGTTAAATCACTTTTTTCCCCTTTTTTGTGATCTTTTAAATACAATTTGTACATACAAATTGTATACATACAATTCAGAACACTTGGGTTTTTAATATATAAAATTTCACCACTTGGGCCTCTTTCACATCCTCAAATAACTCAGAATTAGGAAACAAGATTTCCCTCTGCATGTTAAACTTTAAGTCAGAGTAATGAAGAGCACCCCTTACTTACCCATGGGCAATGGCTTCGGTGGCCATTCAGAGAGTTGGTCTTCTCTGAATCCCTGCCATTGCCATGACTCAGGTCTCAACAATAGAAACTTAACTATCTGGAGCAATTAAGGAATTAATTAAGGAATTGAGAAAAGTCAATACTCCTTAAGAGGCTGAAAGGTAAAATATCTACATATTATTATGTGAAGAAACAAGTTTTCTAGAGTTATTCTTTAAAAATATGCTTTCCTGGTGAACTTTAGAAGTTTTCTCTCTTTGTGATATTAAAAAAGGAAAGGACTCTGGCAGAAAGTCTTATATCATTTTTTTCCTGCCAACGAGAATTGTAATACATACATTTTCTAGTAAATGTCTTTGTTTAAAATAACTGCTTCCCTGGCATTGCAATATAATGCTGCTATTTCCTTTGATCTAAGTCGAGTATGTTTCAATACCTAACCATTCAAGCCGTTGTCACAAGAGATACAAAAAGAAATTACTTTGGCTGGTTTCCTGAGATGCTGGGATAGATGTTGTCATTTACAGCCATGGGTTAGGAAAAATCTTTTAAAAGAGCAAGGGAATCTGTCCCTGGAACCTTATCTATTTTATTACAACATGATAGAACATGAACATCATCACATATTGTGTTTTCATCCCCTGACTGACTTGGTTTTTAGTCTTGAGTTATAATGACAAATACAAATACTCAACGACGTACCAACAACAGAAATAGAGATTTACCATCAATCATCTTATAAAAAGCCCCAAATGCAATTTGAAACTGGAAAAAGAAATTCAACTGAAATAGAAATTCCCCAGGGTGTTTGGGAGTTCATCAGTAACAGCTTTATGTCTCCGTTAAAAAATACCTCTGTCTCTGGACAAGATGAGCAGCTGGCTCATAGAGCAAGGCCTGTGGGTCGAGGCCACTGAGCCTGTGCTTCATTCCCACAAACAGCTTCAGGGATTTCCCTGTGTTGGCAGATAGAATTCATCTAGGAATTGATTTGATGCTTCCATAGGAGATTCTCACCATTGGTGTACTGTGTGTCTAAACAACTAAATGATTTTCATTAAAAAGTCAAATGATGGGTCAGCTCAGTAAACAGATCAGTTGTGTCTAATGTCTAATCAGCATTTATTTAAAATTTTCACTGTTAAAATGGACAGTTCTCCCATTTTTAAATGTTTATCAAGGACTTAGCATGGTAATACAAATTTACTCTCCTCATGGATGTAAATTGGGTAAGAGCTATAAATTTAAAAGCCAAGAAAGAAAGAGACAGAGAGAGAATGAGAGCGACAGAGACACAGAGAGTGAAAGAGGCATAAGAACTTTGGAGGAAATGAAGGATAGAGGTATTCTATGTATGTCTGTAAACCACAGCAGGTCCCTACATCACAGCTATAGGTCAGAAGAACATATGAATTAGAGCCACTTGATTTTACAGGTCAAAAGCCAAGGGATGATGACTCACCAGGTCTGAGCTGTCTGTCTGATGTGCATGGTCATGCTAGTCTCTACTTTGTTCCTAACATGGAAACAAGACTCCACAGTCCACCCCGACAACAGGAAGTGTACTGAGTTCCAATACCTGCCCCCATTAAAGTCATAACTAATACTATCATATGAAATATTCTGGCAAGTCCTGCAATACCTGTTCAATCTATTAGAAATTACTCGAACTTATTTTGATATGGAAATTTTTTCTGTTCCCTTTTAATTAACCTTCCACCCTACTTAGACTAGTGAAAGAGGCATCATTAACAGAAAGCATTCTGCACCTGGACCCTCTGTCCTTCTGGAGAGCAGCCAAAGCAGAGTATGAGAGTGGCATCCATGCTCCAGGAAATTTATGACCTGAGCATGGATCAGCTCAATTCATGAGCACCCATTCTGTGTCAGTCCCGGGGATGGAGAGATGACAAGGCATACTTTTTGCCCTGAGAATGACACAATATAACGGGGAAGGCATTTACATGTAAATTAGAATTTATAATTAATATTACTTGTTACAATCAAGAGGGAAGCACTGAATAAACAGGGAAGGGCAGAGCTCATCTGGTTACAGTGGGGAAGACATGAAGGTATCCTGGAGGGCTTCCTAGAGGAAGTGACAAGATTTGCACACATAAGATTTCCTGGAGAATAATCCGTGATACAGAGATCATGTAATTGAGATGGTATATCCTGCAGGGATTCAAAAACTGGAATAAAGGTCCTGGGTGCTTGAGGTTAGGCACAAGTTTCCAAGGAGATAGTGGAACATTAGCAGGATTTTGAAAGAAGCAGAGCTAATCATTAGCCTTAATTATCTATAATTGATAATATTATTACATCAGCTATCATTAATTGATAATAGAAGACCTTCTCTGTATTATACACTTATACATCACCTTATCTCCTGCTTCAATAGCCTTCAGAGGTGGCAGTCACTGCCACATTCTTCAGCAGTTGAACAAAAAGAGCCAAAGTGTTCAGAGAACTTGCTCAAGGTCAGGGGATAGAGGGGCCAGGCTTTCAACCAGGTCTAATGACATCCATATCTTTTTTTTAAATCTTTTTTTATTAAGTCATATACACATAAATCATGAATACAATTATGTCTTTGTGGGATTCATTGTGTTGATTATTTGTACAAATTGGAGTACTTACATCCTACTAACATAGCTTTCACCTCATTTACTTAATCATACTGTTAAGGCATTTGTGTTTAATACTTGATGGGTTTGACTTGTACCCTTGCAATATGCTCCATAGGTGTAGTCCCACTATTAACCCTCCCTCTATCGAACCACCTCCCTCCCTTCCCATCCTCCTCCTTCATCGTGGACTGTAATTGTGATTCATCTCTCATATGAAAGTGAGAATGATTATAAATTGGTTTTCATCTCTCATATGAAAGTGTGAGTATTTATAATTTGGTTTTATAGTAGAACCGAGTACATTGGATTTTTTTTTTCCATTCCTGAGATACTTTACTAAGGAGAATATTTTCCATTTCCATCCATGTAAACATAAAAGAGGTAAAGTCTCCATCTTTTTTTAATGCTGCATAGTATTCATTGGTATACATATACCACAATTTATTGATCCATTCATGGTCAATGGATATCTTTACCAGGATGCTGATTACATCATCTGGACCTGAAGCACAGTGACAGGATAGTATTTTTAGAGCATATTTTGAGTTATAAGATAGATTAAGAAATATACTTTATGTACAAAACAGCTTCCGATGTAACATGTTAACTATACTTCACTCTCTTCAGAGTCTAAGGGTGGTATTTGATGATAAAATGTACAAAATAATTAACAACTCTTTGTGAATTATAACTCTGGTTAGGCCTGTATGGCAAAATGGCACCAAAGGAAATGTTATTTTGTGTTTACAGTTTATATCATACTTATAAAAGCTCCTCTCCCAAGTGCTATAAAGTTTCTGGAAAACAAACATTAAATATAGACCTCAGGATTTTTAGCCTTCTCAATGAAGACAAAAAATGTGGGAAAGATAAAGCAAGAGGATCTGTACTTAGGGAATTCTCTGGTTAGAATTGAAGCTGTCGTGCCATTAGTATTATGCCTGTTTGTGAGTCTCCATTCTTGGAAAAATTTTCTCCTTATATCATCAAGTTTACTTGATAAAGGAGAGGTCTGGTTCACCTCAGGCCTGGCTTCACTTGAAAGAAAAGTTTGATTAGGGTCTATTTTTTTCATATTGTTAAGAAATTATACTTTTGGGGTAGTGCCTGTGGCTCAACGGAGTAGTGCACCGGCCCCATATGCCAAAGGTGGCGAGTTCAAACCCAGCCCCAGCCAAAAAAACTGCAAAAAAAAACAAAAAGAAAAGGAAAAGAAATTATACTTTTTATTTATAAGCTTTACACTTCACTGTTTCCCCAAAAGTATTTTTTTAAAAAGAAAGGTTATACTTATCACAGAGATTCTAGAATGTCAAATATATGCAAAAAAATCCTTAAGTTTCCTATGATATTATTCATTACATTTGGGGCCAAATGTGCCAATGCTAGCTTGACTCTTTCAATTAGGAGACATGCTTGGGTAAGATGTTCTGTATGAACATGGGGCATGCTGGCTCATGGTTCTCCTTTAATGCTGTATGGAAGGAGTAGATTGGTGTTATTTAGAAGGAAGTGACAGAGTGTTGGGTTTTGATACCTGTCTACATAGGAGCTTTGATTTCCTCATCTGTAATAGTATGACGAATAGAAAAAATACGACAACTGCCTAAATAAAATCTTTTTTACTTCTTTCATTCAAACTTGGGCTCCTTCCACTTGACCTGTTGCTCTTGCAGCCCTTTTAGGAGCTGGTTCATTCCCTCCCCACCCAGGTAGTCCAGGATCAGGCAGTGGAGTGTTTACCCTTCTAGTTTTCACTGTCATTTCCAAACTAATTCCACCCTTCCTCTTAGCAAAGAAATGCCAGACAGACATTTCCCTGAGCCCCACAGCATTCAGTCTCCTCCTTCTTGACTCTCAAATGCCTCCTCACTGCCACAACAGCCACATGGATAGTCAACCCATCCGGTAAGCTGTCCTCTCAGCCTGTGACCTCTTCATCTTCATTCTACCCCAGACTTCCAGTCTGGTCCTTATCACTGTCTAATACTGTTGACTAGAGTTGCTGACTAATAGCTACAGCCATCATTTCAGACTTCCTCCGCTCTCCGTCAGCCTCTGACCTCAGCCATTTTATCTTTTTCCCATTCCCTCTCAGGAATGGACCTCAGTTGCCTCAGAGATATTGAAGTCATCGTATGGGAAACGCAGTCAGTATCCCAACACTAAATCTATAGACCTATTACAACTTCTCCTTCTTCTCTCAAGACCACTTCCTTTTTCTCAGGGACTTTACATAAGCTGTAGATGATCCTTTTATTTCTCATGTTAATCTTTTTAAAAAAAAAAAAAAAAACAGGTCTTTCTAATCATCAGCTCAACATGCCCAAGTTTCTTTATATTAAAAACAAATAAACAAGCAAAAACAATCCTCCACATTAAACTCCCTCCCCTGATACTATAACCCCCTCTACTTCCCTTCCCTCTAGGGCCTGCCCTCTTTGTAAGAGTTGCTTTGACTCCCAGGCTCCATCTCCTCACCTCTTACTCCCCAAGCTACTCAGAAATGAATCATGATCCTATCAAGCCAGCAGTATAATGCTTGCTAGGATCACTAATAGCCACCCTATTTTTAAACCCAAGGACCATCTTTCAGTGCTCCATTCTTTGACCTGTTGGTAGTATTTCTTGGTGTTGATTATCTACCCATTCCTTGCTTGAACCACGCTCATCCATGGCTTCTGTGACATGGTATCTTTCTGTGTTCCTTCAGCATCTGTATCCACTCCTTCATGAGGTCATTAAGTGTTAGAATTCATTGAGACTTGATCATAGGTCCCTCTACTTTTCACTCTGTACATTTTGCTTTATACTTTCTGCCTGTGTTGTCTCATTGATACCCATGGGTTCAGTTTTTATCTAAGCATGATAACTCATTAGTGTAAATCTCCAGCTTAGCTTCCAACACACAGAGCTGACTGCCTATGTGATATCTCCACTTAGGTGCTTCTATGTATGTATCTAAACATAATCTAAATGTCCAGTTTAGCCCCTTTCCAATGTCCTCTGTCTCTGCAACTAGAAGCTCCATCCGTCTAGTTCTATAAGCGTGAAACCTTCATATTCAATCTATCAACAAGCACTCTCCAATCCCACATCTGTACACGTCTCTTTCCATGGACATAATCTGAGTCTAAAGGGCCATCATGTTTCATGTCTTAACTATGCAGTTAGTTAAATATAGTATTTTCAAAATGAAATTGACTATGCCTCCTGCCTGGTCTTAGGTTGAAAACCAAATTCTTTAACATGGCCCTCAAGCACTCCTTGAATTTATCGTGGATTAATTGATTGATTGGTTCCTTTGAGAAATGTGTATTAAATTTGTAATACCCAAGTCACATTTGACTTCTGCAATTATAAGACATACTGAACATGACTCGTATGCATCTTTGGTTATCAGTAAATGTTGCATACCATAACTTTAATACAGTTTTTTTTCTTAAAATGTGTATACATTTTGGGGAGGACCCTCTGGGTACCCTGAGTGAGAACACTATTCAGAGCACCATGGATACAATGGCTATCAAAACAAAGAAAGCCCCTATGCCTGGGGAATATCTATTGACATCTACGCCTGGGAGAGGTCAACAATTGAAAATAAAAAGTAAAGATTTATTTTCATCTGGTAATAAATTTTATGAAGAAATGTTAAGCAGTATAAGAGGTTAAGAAGTAACCAGCAAAGAGTAATTTTAGAAAGGAGGCAGAGGAAGCCTCCCTAAAGAAAGAACGCCCATGCAGAAAATTAAAGGCGGTACAAGAACGTGGGACCTGAGCTGTCTGCTCTCTTTTGTTTTCTGTTCTAACTGGCTGAACTTTGTATACTCCCCAATGCCTGAGACTCTACCAGAGCCCTTACACATGCCCATGGTTCTTCCTCCTTCTCTGTCTCTTCTGTCTTCCTCTACTTCTCTTCCTTTTCTCTTCCTCTTTTCTTCTTCAGCACTTGGAACACTCTTCTCCCATTTCTCACTAGATCTAGTTCTCTCCTAATCTTTAGATCCAGACTAAATTCACTTCCTCAGGGGAAATAATTCCTGGCCCTCTAAACTAAATTGATTTTGTTATTATGAATTCTTATTGATCATATCCTTGTCTTCATATTGTCAATTGAGTTTTATATTGTATGTGGGTAGATTTTATATATTCATTGATGTTATTTACCCTAACTTATATTTTAATTAATACTAAATTATTCAAATTGAAATTTTTAAAAACTAGCTTTTCTTAAACATTAATCTCAACTAATAAATTATGTTCTCTAGTTATAAATCTAGATATTTTCTGTATAAAAAAATGCTTAATTTATTTTATTGGTATAATTTCATTAATGAAATCTGATGAATAGTTAATTATAAATTTAATAGATTAAATTCTCTACAACAGTTAATATAACTTTCTTAATTAGTCTATCCTTAGATAGTTCAAATTACAATCACTAATGTAATGAATCTAATTCTCCCAGGGCACACACAGTTGTAGGCAGACCTACAACTCAAACATGATTTTCTTAGGCTCTGAAACACTACTTTCAAAACTAATTAATCTCAACTGTTAGATGCAATGGATCAGATTATCAAATTAGCAGTATTTACAAATACAATCAATCAAATTATCGAGACATTTCAAATTAAAATCACAAGTGTGTTAGCAATTAGACATTTAAAGTCAAGATCAAAATCAACAAATCAGTGGGTCAGATGAGCTTAACTGTCTCATACATATTAAGTGGATTAAATGGACATTTATTTACCAGGGTGCTTCCAGACTGGACGTCTTCAGCTTTCAGGACACGCAAATGGGGCTGGAGGTTGCCGGTCAATGGACTGGTGGAACCAAGCCAAGAACAGCCTCACACAAGGCTCCGAATCACTCCCGTTAGTGACCCCAGGGTTTCTTTGAAATATATTTGTTCCATGACATGGTAAATGTTGGGAAACATTGCTACAAATAACACATGCATAGTACAAAAATTATGAATGCAAAACCTTCTAAAGCTAAATACAGAAGGGTTAATACTATGGGTATTGGTGTGGTTTATATATGTATTTTTTTTATTTTATTTACTTATTTATTTACTTGTTACTAAGTCATTTGTACCTAAATAATGAATACATTTGTGCCATTAGGGATTCAATGTGTTGATTATTTGTACAAATTGGAGTGCTTACATCTTACTAATCAACATAGCTTTCACCTCATTTACCCAATTACAGCTTTAAGATATTTGTGTTCTACACCTGATAGATCTGACTTGTATTTGCACTGGTCCACCTACTAACCCTCCCTCTATTAACCCAATCCCTTCCCTTCTCCTCTTTCTCCCCCTCCCTCCTTCATCCTAGGCTATAGTTGTGTTTCACATTTTACCAACTCTGGGCTTATTTCTAAAATTCCCAGGGTACAAAAGTACTTCCCCAAATAAGGAGAGCAGATTCACTATTTCTGGCCAGCTGAAGTCACTGGTGTAAGATACAGGATACGAATGGATATGGCTGCAGGTCCAGAATAATTCTGCCTGAGCTTTAGATGTCAAAGCTGAGCTCTATTTTAAATTCAGGCTCTGTCTTCTTTCTCAGTTCTTTTTTTTTTTTTTCTTTCTCAGTTCTTAAAAAGCTGTAACCTCTCTCACCATTGTACTGCCTGATTATGAGTCATCTATGCTCACCCCACCTAGACTGAAACTTACCCCTTTCCTAACATGTAGAAAATTCCTCCCCTCCTTATGTTTTAGTTTCTTCTCTCTCTTTCTTGCCATCATTATTCTATAGTCTTCTATTTATACATAGCATTAGCACAGTTGTAGTTTACATCAAAGTCCTTTATTACCTGATTATTATGTTTTCCTCACTACACTGTAAATTCCACTAGGGCCAAGACTGTGCCTGTCTTTTGCTCAGCTCCTTACCTTTACCTTGTGGTACAGGACAGCTATCTGACAGTTTACTAGAGAGCAAATGCAGAATGAACAGCTAGTCAAGGAAGGTCTGAGCCACTAAAGTAGAATCATCATACAGGTAATATGCAGGTATCATATCAAGGGTTATGTTTCCTCAACAAAACTTGGCCATTACACATATCTAACTTCCTTGTGAGACATGGGCAGACATTAAAATATAATGGCCCAGGGTATACATGTATTTTAAGTCAAAGACAGAATATATTATAGGCCAGTGGATTTATCAACAATAGCGTGTCGCACAATGAGATACTCACCAAGGGAGATGCTGATATTACCCAGCTTAGCAATTCCAGAGAAAAAAGTGCCCAAGGATACCTGGGCTGGTCACTGGAAAAATTATGTCTTTACAGCGGAAATAACATACAGCTTCAATAATCCCTACAGAGAGAAAAATGTATGGCCTCTGAGCCAATAGAATTAGGCATCATGGGACACTCTTCCCTGCTGTCCAGTCCCCACCCCCAGCCCTTTCTTTTCTTCATCTGCTCCTTTCAACTCACCTTTAGGCCTTAGCTCCAAGATCACCACCTCTATGTTTTTTCCAATTCCCCCCTCAACCTGGCCTCTCACGCTGGCATAGATGCCTTTGTTCTGGGCTCCTGTGGCCCACTTTCCATGTCACATTAACCATGTTCCACATCATTTCATACCTATCCACCTGTTGTTATGTCCCTCAGTAGATCGTGGGTTACATCGTAGCAAGAGTGATGTGATTAGTTCATTGTTCCAAGTGCCTCACCTGGAGCCAGATCATAGCAGCTTGTTAGTCAACAGTTGTTGAATGAATTTATTCATCCAACCATTAACAGTTGTTGAATGAAGAAATTGTTCTGATGCCCTTTTCACATGGACTCTTTCTGATGATCATTGGAAGATCACAGGGTAGGGGTGCAGGTTAGGATTTCTAATTTTCACGGGAAAGTTATAAATTGGTGCTGTGGTTTTAAACATCAGAGTCTGGGCACTTAGTAAACATGTGTCCATGTCCGAAATAATAATTGGATTTGGTCAGGTCCCACCTGATAACAAATTTCCCATCTCAGCAGCCGCAGAGCCCTCAAACAAATACCCTCTCCATCTGCTTCTCACCTCAAGCTTTGCTTTTGAGAAAAACTTGTGAGAAAAAAATGATTTTAAACTCACCCTGAAGGCAATTCTACATTGAAAGAAATGAGCAACCAAATGATAAAGAGCAGTTTCCACAAAGACCGCATTCATTGAAGGTGCCCTGATGTTGGGTTTTTATTCAATTTAGTAGCTATGTAGCTACTTAGCTCTTGAATGTTATGATCTAAATTTATTCTTACGTTGAATCTGTAAAGCATTTCTATGATGAAAACCTATGATGCAAAAATATCATCTTCCTTTACCAGATTCATCCCAGGAACCTATTTTCACCTTAGATGAAATATTAATCAGGGCTTTATTTGCCTCTTTTTCCAGAAACATTGGGGTTTAGTGAGAATGATAACTAAAGCAGGGGTAGAAAAAATATGGAAGAGGGTCGTAGGGTTGCCCTGGCTTGGGAGGGTTGTGCCCAAAGGAGGTAGTGTTTTCCATTCAGGGGCAAGCCCTTGTCCCTTTATCAGTTTATGCTGAGCTTAACATCCCTACTGATCAGATGGCAAAAAAGAAGAAATAAAACAGTATTGTGTCTTCAGAGGCTATCCGAAAAACTTTGTGCTATTTTTATTTCAGGGATGAACACTGGTTATGATTATTTCAACTTGCAGTTACAATTTGGCTGCTCATCGATGTTACTGCATGTTTCCCCTGTGCAGACCCTGTGCTGCCTTACTGTGTGTCACTGGATCTTTGCAATGGCCCTAGAAGTTCAGCACTTATACCATCACCTGGTAGGACTTAGGGTAACTTGTCCTTTTCTATGACTTGTCCAAAGTCTTAGAAAAAGAATTGGAAGTGCTAAGACATATACCCACATCAATCTGACTTGAAAGTTCTTTTCTGTTCCACAAAAACAGGTTATATCATTTGGCAAGTGCTAACAGTTAAACTCAAGTGTCAGTGCCACCAACCTGTCCCATCTGTCAGCGAACAACCTCCATGTTCGCCAGTGATATCAGAGTGATCATTACTATAGGGCAACATGCCCAAAAGTAAGAGTTATATATCAAAAACGTTTTCTAGGTAAATTAGAGACAAGAACCACTCGAAATTAGCTAAGGGAAGAATGAAGTTTTTACTGCTTTCCAGGTGCAGATTTTTGAGCACTGTAAATGAAGAAAGATACAAGTGAGAGAACTTGTCATGTCTGGGACAAAATAGAACAATTAACACTCATGGAAGGCCAATAATGTGTGTTTAGTAGAAATAAAATAGCATTCAGTAAAAAGAATCACCAATCACATAAAAATCAGTATGCATGGTTTTATTCAATAAATAAATAAGATAAAATCTTCCATTTAACAAATATTTATTGAGTGTTTGGCTTACTCTGTGGAAGGCTCTGGCCTAGATGCTGGAGGATTTTTTTCTGCTTCTTAAGCTTATATTATTGTTCTCTGATCATAATGTAATTAAAGACAAAGGGTGATGACCAAAAGGTGACATAGGATCCAAGTCAGCTTCCCCCAGAGTCTAGGACAAAGTCTCTGTCTTCCAGGCAGGGAGTTCTGCAGGGGGAACACCATGCCATGTCCCAGCAATGCTCTGTCCAAAGAAATGTGCTCTGCAGGGGAGTCGCTTCTGCCCCTTACAAGAAGGCATGGCCACATCCTTGCCAGGATGCAATTCTGACCCCTGGATGAGGATTTGGAGATGAAAAGAGTGGTTGCTGAATGACATTCAACATTTTGTTGAGCATTGACCAAGGTGCTTTTTATATGTCTTGAAGAAAGCACTTTAAGATCTTTAAGAAGTCAGATATTCTTAATTTGCCTTTTGTGTTGTCTCTGTGATAGTTAATTTTATGTGTCAACCTGATTAGGCTAAGGGATGCAAGCATCACTGGTAAAACATTATTTGGAGGTGTGTCTGGGCATGTTCTGAGGTTGTTTCTGGAAGAAATTAGCCTTAGAATTTGTAGCCTAAGTAAAACAGATATCCCTCTTCCACATGAGTACACATCATCCAGTCAGTTGAGGGACCCAGTACAACATAAAGATGGATTTGCTTCCTGTTTAAGCTGGGACATGTGTCTTCTCCTGCCCTGGACCATTGGGGATTCTGGGTCTTGGGCCTTCAGACCCCAACTGGGGCTACAGCATTGGCTTCCCTGTCTGTCAAACCTTTGGTCTCAGACTGAGGGTCACACTATTGACTCCCGTAGTTCTCAGGCCTTTACGTTAGGGTACTAGGCCAGCTTGCAGATGGTAGATCATGAAACTACAAGACTGTTCTACATTAATAAACTCATGAACCAATTTCCATAGTAAATCTCCATGTGTGTGTATGTATGTGTGTCTACATGTGTTTATATGTATAGATACATACATGATACAATTAAGTTTAAGAACTCATCTTAGGAAAATTGCTATATACCTCATTGCTGAACATCAGTATGGTCACCTTCAGAGTACTCCACTTGGGAAGCTGTGCACTGATGCCAGTGCCTTCAAAATAATTTCGGAACTCTTTTTCTGGAATGGCCATCAGAGCTATCATTTATTACCTTGATGTCCTGAATGTCATCAAAATGTCTTCCTTTCAATTTTTCCTTTATCTTCAGGTAAAGAAAAAAGTAATTGGAGGCCAGATCAGGTGAATAGGGAGGGTGTTCCAATATGGTTATTTATTTACTGGCTAAAAACTCCCTCACAGATAGTGCTATGTGAGCTGGCACATTGTTGTGATGTAAGAGCCATGAGTTGTTGGTGAAAAGTTCAATTCATTTCAACTTTTTCATGCAGACTTTTCAGCACTTCCAAATAGTAAATAAACTTGGTTAACTGTCAAGTTATACAAAGCCATAATGAATAATCCCTCTGCTATCAAAAAAGGTTAGCAACATAGTTTCAACTCTTGATTTGAACTGATAGGATATTTTTGGTTGTGGAGAATTGTTTGACTTCTGTTGTGCACTTCTGCTGTGCACCAGTAATAATGTGGCCCAAAACATCATCTTACCTCTCTAAAAGGTCTTGTCTTCTATCCCCATTTGTTTTTGTTCATTGGTGAGCTCCTTAGTGATCATTTTTGCACACATCTTTCTCAGGCCAAGATTTTCAGTTATGATTTTCCTAGTGTTTCTTTACTGAAGTTTATTTGGTCTATTATGCTTCTCACAATTAGTCAATGATTTTGATGCACAATTTGATGAATTTTTGCAGTGTTTTGCAATGTTTCAATGAATGTTTGCTTGTTATTAGCTGCCTGACCTCTCTTTACCAGTGACATTGTCTCTTCTCTCTGAAAAATGTTAAATCCATTTGGATACTGTCATTTTCTTCATGGCATTATCTCCAGAAACTTGGACTAACATGTCTCTGATTTCACTTCCACTCTTGCCAAGTTTAATGAGAAATTTAATGTTTGTTCATTGCTCTAATTCAAGCTCCAACATTCTTGCAACAGCATACAAAAACATGCATCCACAATAATGAACACCACTCAGCAAAATACTACCACACATCAGCGTGAACACAGCTGTGAGACACTGATAGGTCAAGGTTACGAAACTTTACAAGCTGTTCTACCAACTGGCAGGTTTGTGAATTTAGTTGTCAGACCTTGTAGATAGTCTCCTATGGTTCTGTTTCTCTAGCGAAGCCTGACCAGTACAGTCTTAGGAAACAGAACTTTGTATGTAAGGTTATTTAAGGTTCAGAGCTTCTTTTTCTTAGCTCCGTGTGTCTTTAAGATATACAACATCCTCCCTGCTCACCAATGGACTTTGTGACCTGTATCTTTTTTTTCAAACTTCTAAGAGGATTTGCCTAATATAAAATATATGATATAATTTTAACATTTTACTGAAGACTTACTTTGTGCCAGGCTGTATACTAAGCATTTTTATAGAAGCCACTTCAGGCCAGTTTTTTTCATGTACCTATTATCTAGCTGAGATAAACGGAGGCTTAGCAGATTTGGGTGATTTGTCTAAAAAGAAGAACTGGGATTGGACCCAAGTCTGACCTCAATATCCCTAGCTTGACACAATTAATGTAGTCTACTGAACACATAATTATTTAGTGCCAAATGTATGCTGGATACCCTAGACACTGGGGATACAGAGGGGATCAAAATGGAATTTCTTTGGGAAAGTAGAGGGAACAATAAACAATAAAATAAACATGAAAGTGAGTTGTATAGGCCATGTGATCCTATATAGAGGCTGTGTGTATGTGTTTATTAGAAATATGCTCAGGAAAAGACTGGAGAAAGACATTTGTCATAAGGGTTAGTATCCCTGGGTGGTCAGATTTTAATTTTCTTTATACGTTTTTGAGGGAAACTTTCAAATATTCTTCAGTTGCTGCATAATCAGATGCAACACATAAATGTTTTTAAGAACAGAATTTAATCTCAGTAAGTCCAGAGACATACTTAGGCATCTTACACACTTCCGTTTTGGTTCTCCATGTTAGAAAAGAAACATAGTTTGCTTTTTCTTAGCTGGAGCATTGTATGAAATACTGATTTTCCCCAAGAACCCAGCAGGTCCTCTTTGCCCCGAGCTTTTCCAAGTTCATACTTATCTGTATTTCTCAACCCTACCTGCACATTTGAATCTCCTGGAGGGTTAGGACCTCAGCTCTAGACCCTCCAAAGCAGAAGCTTTAGGGTGAAGCCTGGGTCTCTGTATATTTTAAAGATCTCCAGGTGGCTGTCATTCAGCCAGGGTTGAGAATCCCTGGAGTGGGGGCTTCCTGCCCCTTGTCCTCAGAGCCCCCAGACAGGTTTCCTGGGGAGCATCCAGGAACAGAGAGTAGTGGGACATCCTCAGCCTCCACCCCTGCTCCCTCCATATGTCTCACCAGGTCCAGAATGGCCAGGGAGAAGGGGGAGGAGTGGCCAGAGCTGGTGACAGAGCCAGGCAGAAAGAAGACAGGCAAATCCTGAGCCCTCCGGCAACTGGCTCCGAGGCCCTCCCTTCTGACCTACTTAGAGAGAGGGACTTGGGACTGGAGGACAGCAGGCTGCTAACAAAAGCAGAGCACTGTGCAGGTGGGAGCAGAGGATCCACTTCAGCCCTGCCGGGTTTCTCACTGTTCCGGAACACAGCACTCACTGTCTCAGCTTTGGGCCTTCGCTGTGGCTGCCCTTTCAGACTGAAATGTCCTGTGATGCCAACTGTCTTCCCGGGAGCATGAAATCTCCTCCTCCTTAAAAGTTAAACTCTCTGTGGTCTTCCCTCATTCCCTCCCTCTCAGACAGGCTGAATCCCTTCCTCCCCCCTCATCCCTTGGCACCCACAGGAATTTGTCACACCATTAATGCAGCACTTAGCACATTTTATTGCTTGATAAAGGCGTCTGCCTCCCTGACTAGGCTGGGATTCCTCAAGGCAGCACCCTGTCCTGATGCATCACCACAGAATTCCCCATGCCTGGCAGGAGCCTGCAGAGGGACTTGGACCTTAGAGTTCAACAGGACTGAGTTCAACCCCAGCTCTGCCTTGTGGCAGATTAAATGGGAAACCTTGTAGCTTCTTGCCAATCTCAAGGAAGCAGGTTAGAAATGAGAACCTTAGGTCAGACCAGGATCTGCATTTAGTAAGATTTCCAAGTGAGTCAGATGTACATTTGAGAAGCATCGGCAATGTCTTTACTCCTCAACTTGGCTGGCTGTGAAATGGGACTAGTAACTGCTAACTTACAGGACTGTTGTGCAGTTTAAATAGACAGCATACTTTGAGTGTCTACTGCAGAACAGAGCACATAGGAGATATTTCTATTGCTTCTACTCAATGAAAATTGCCCTAGGAGGGGGCAAGAGTCTATAGTGCCCCACATTTAGGGGTTTGGGGTCTTTGCCAGTAAACCTTGGGGCACTGTAGTGGAGCAGGTGGCAGCCCACAGGGACAGAGGAAGGGAGGGGAAATAGAGTCTCATGGCAGCTCAGGTTTTAGCAGGGCCTGTGATCGCTGCTTCATTTTGTAAAGAACCTGTGAAGAACAGGTGACTGCTGACCTGCAATGCTCAGGCTTCCTGAGCCAGCCCATCAATGAAGGGTGATGTCATCGACGCCTGCATGGATCTCCCTCACATCATGAACTCCACTGTCTTGAGTTTCATGATATTCCCTTTAGGATCTCTGAGAGCTACAGGCAACTTATGTTTGGTCAAGCTACAGCACAGGAAAGTGGGGGCTGTCTTGATTGGGCACCTTTGTAGGAATTAGACATTGGTGCCAACCAATGATTCCATCTAACACAGAGAACATATTGCATTTGTTAGGACTTCTTTTTCATGTAGCATTTCATTTTATGCTGCTTTATTTATTATTTGAGAATTAGGATGAGACTGTACACTGAGATCAGTTTGGGGGTGGAGGGTCAGATTATCAGTATTTTAGTAAGATAGCTGGGACAACAGTGCTCCTATGCCTTTTCCTCATGGAATTCCCTGACTCAGTTACTGCAGGAGAGAGAAGGTCCCCTAGTGTGCCTGGCCAGCAGGCTGCCTCCCTCTGAGGGCAAGAACAAGACTGAGACATCTCTCTGCTTATTCTGAGTCTGCCCTCATCAGATTCCACCAGTATATTGGGGTAAACAACCAAGCAGGATGATGTTGATTCAATGTTACCAGCTTTAGTGTTAACCTTCAGGCCTAACTCCCAGACAAATCAGATCGGGGTTGCTCCTCAAGCCACTCTCTGGAACACAATGAAAGAGTCTTACCCAGACAGCCTAGAGAAGCCCCCTGGGAAACATAGACTCTTATGGCACAAGGTGTGTGAGTCCTTTAGTGACATAGCAGAATGGGGCTCAGACCAGGAATGAGAACCAGGGACTCTGGGCTGCAGATAGGCTTTTCTGGCAGGGATAGGGGCAGTTACCAAGTTACAGGCTGGCCTCTGACAACATACATAGTCATGACTCAGGACAGACTCAAAAGAGATCAGAGTGGCCGGTAAGGTGGCCGACCAGAAAGCAGGGAGCCAGTAGGCACTGTTCTTAAAGCAGGCTCAGCCTTAGGGGCATCTAAGTACAGGATTTACCTTCCAGAACTTTATAATCTAATAGAAGAGATTAGACTCACAGCTACAAAGAGTCCGATAAATGCATTTGTTGCCACAGTGAGTCAGCGTGAGCTCTAGCCTTAATTCTCAGATCAGAGCATGGGGGCAGCAGAGAGTGAATGCAACCATAGGGTGACGTGTTTACTTGTTTTGACACAGCATTGTTGACAGTACATGCAAAAATATACAATAAACTGAACAATAACTTAAAATTAACAATTTAGTACCACAAACAAGATAATGAATAAATTCATCACCTCCAAAAGTTTCCTGAGCCCGTTGGCAAATCCTTTCTTCCTTGTTGTTCTCCAATGCCCAAGCAACCATCTTTCAGCTTTCTGTTACTATAATAGTTTGCATTTTTTAGAATTTCACATAAATAGAATGATACAGTATATGCTCTTTTTCAAACTTCTTTCCTTTTGCATAATTATTTTTATATTCAACCACACTGTTGCATGAATCAACAGTTCATTCCTTTTTATGGTTGAGTGTGTTCTGTTGCTTGCCATCATTTATCCCTTCCCATGATAATGGGCAGTTGAGCTGTTTTCAGTTTTTGGCAATTAAAAATAAAGCTACTATGAAAATTAAAGTGCAAAGCTTTGCATGGACTTACTTTTCATTTGTCTTCATACTTAGGAGTGGAAAGGCTACATCATATGGTTCATAGATATTCAACTTTGTAAGAAACTTCCAGACTTTTCCCAAGTGGTTGTGTCATTTGTATCCCTTCCAGCAGTGTAGGGGTGTCCCAGTTGCACCACATTGTCAGTAATACTTGGCATTGGTATGACCAGTTTTCAAAAAATTTGAGCCATTCTGACAGGTATGTAATGATATCTCATTTTGTATTCCTTTAATAACTAATGATGTGAGCATCTTTTCATGTAAATATTTGCCATCCAAATATCTACTTTGGTGAGGTGTCTGTTGAAATATATTGTCAATTTTGTTAGTCATATTCCTAGGTATTTCATTTTCTTTGAAACTACTGTGAAGGGAATTGTGTCTTCGACTACCTTCTCAACTTGGCTGTTGACATAGACAAAGGCTGCTGATTTGTGGACATTGATTTTATATCCTGAGACATTACTGTATTTCTTGATCACTTCCAGGAGTCTTGTGGTTGAGTCTTTGGGGTTCTCTAAGTATAAGATCATATCATCGGCAAGTAGCGGGTTGCTGTTTTCCTATTATTTAATTCGAGAGTTCTTTCTATAATCCAGACATAAGTTCTTTATCAGATATATGATTTGTAGATATTTTCTTTCCTGTCTGTGGCATTTCTTTTTATTTTCTTATCAGGGTCTGCCAAAGAGTTGAAATTTTTCATTTTTGATAAAATACAGTTTATTAATTTGTTGTTTTATGGATCGTGACTTTGGTGCCCTTCACAGAAAAAGTTTGCCTCACCCATAGTCACAAAGGTTTGGAGTCTTATAGTTTTCGCCTTTACATCTGTAGTCCACTGTGAGCTGATTTTGTACGTGGCGGAATGTATTGATAAATATTTTTAGTTTTGATTTTTTTCTTGCACTTGAGTCTCCAGTTGCTCCAGCCCTGTTTGTTGTTGGATCATTCATCACCCTTTGCATTGCCTTTGCACGTTTGTTGAAAATCAATTATCCATATTTGAAGAGTAAACTTTTATAGACGTTTTTCCAAATGTAGTTCTGAAGGTGGGAAAATAAAATATGTTTGAGATCTAAGAGGAGCTTTGTGATTTACATCCATAACAACTGATGTTAATGAATAATAATGACTCCCACTTGTTGAGCAGGGTCTGTGCTGAGGCTTCCTGTGTGTTATCTCCCTAACCCTCAGCTCTCCCCTGTGGGGTAGGGCCTCCTGTTGTCCTCATTTTTTTCAGTTAAGTAAATTGAGTCTCAGAAGGATTAAATAGCTTGCTTTTGCCTAACATCCTATGTGAGCAGTAAGGCAAAAAGACCAGGACAGGAGCAACACAGCTGGGATTCAGATTTGCACATTCAAATTTAGATTCTGTATCACTCCAAAGCATATGCTCTTCTCACTAAACCATAGGACCCTTCAGACCAACATTTGCATATAATACAATTTTTGTATCTTTCCCAGACATCATAATGGTCAGCATGTTATGAAGTAACACACAAACCATGACTATTTTATTGAAATATTATTAAATGTGAGGGTGGGTGTGGGGAGCTAGTACAATGGGGCTCTTCCAGCAGAAAGGCAAATGTTATGTATAAGATGGAATCTAGAAAAAGCAATCCACAATATTATGTGGGCAGAGCTGTGCAGTGCAAGCTTCGTGCACAGTAGCTATAATAGATCATCCAGCTCTGATGGCTCCGTGGTGGGAGGGATATCAGCTTAGGGATATAAGCAGCATGAACTGGCCAAGTCTCTGGTGATTAGACACTGATATTAATAAGTTATTTAGTGTAAGTATGTTTCATGCAATATTTGGGACATCTTTTTAATTAAAAAATTGTTCTTTGTTGACCTGATATTTAAATTTCATCAGATGGCCCACATTTTATCTGGCAATACTATCCCCCAGAAAAAAGCCAAAGATGGGGAGGAGGAGCCAAGATGGCGGTCTGTAGCCAGCTTTCTGCAGACGCTCCCGTCCAGAAGGAGAGTTAAAGGACAGAAATTTAATGAGAAAGCCAACGGCTTGGAGCTGAGCCAAGAGACAAGGTCGAGGAATGCACATCAACCCTGCTGGAGTGACCTGCAACCCCAAGGATACAAATAAAAGGTACAGAGCACATCACCAAGCGGATGGGAGTCCCCTCCCCCAAGAGAACAGCTCACAGTATACTCCATACCTCCATACAAACAAGCAAGCAGAGTTCAGATGTCCTCCTACT
>CAUYON010099762.1:0-21090 GCA_963573935.1 Arctocebus calabarensis
GGCGCCTGTGGTCCCAGCTACTTGGGAGGCGGAGGCAAGAGACTCACTTGAGCCCAGGAATTGGAGGTTGCTGTGAGCTGTAATGCCACAGCACTCTATCCAGGGTGACAGCTTGAGGCTCTGTCTCAAAAAAAAAAAGAAAACAAGCTGCAGAGGTCTGGGTGGGATGCCTTTCAAGCCCCACCCACGCCAAGAAGGTGGCAGAGATGGTCCTTGCTCTGACCTAGCTTGAAGACAACACTGCAGCCCACCTGGTTTCTGCACCTTCTCTGCCAGGGCCTCCTGACCTAGCCCTCTGTTGGTGTCTGCCTTGACCCCTCTATTGGTACACATGCCTTCAGGATGGCACTCCTTATTCACCACCATGGCTGCACAGTATGACCTGCGGTCCCCCCGTGGCTGCCCAACCCTGTCTAAGGGTTGGCAGGCCTCTCCTGCCCCTTCCAATGCCACCTACCCTACCATGGATCCACTCACCCTTAGGACTCAGGCCTCAGCCTGACATGTCACAGATGGGGGGTGACTTGGCCCCTGCAATTGGCACTACTGAGACACCTGGCCCCACTCTCAGTGTCCTACAGGTCCATGTAGATTGGGCAAAGGGGTCCCAAGAGCTTGGCCAAAACCTCTCCTGCCCCAGCAGCCTACCAGTGTGCATCTAGGCTCCATAGCTCCTGCCTCCTGCCCTCCCACAGCCCAGCCTCAACCAGAGGCCGCCTCTCCCAATACCCACAACCCTATGTGACCTGAGGGGCTTGGTCTATGTCCCAGACTGGGCTCTCTGGGGATTTGTCCTCTGGGCACCTCTTAGGAGGAGAGTCAGGGGCATTGCCAGGCACCTGCACCCAGGCTCAGAGGAGGCAGCGCTGGGGCAGAGGCATGAACATGGCATGGCCAGAAGTCCCACTGTAACCCCAACTCTCCAACAGCACCTCTGATGTCTTCATTAAGCAGACAGGTCTGGGAGAGCCCACTGGGGCTTGGCTTCTACCCTTGGGGTAGAAGGGGTAAGGATGCCCCAGCCAGATGAGGCCCAGACTGCCTGAAACTGAGGGATCCAGGACCTACCTGTCAGCACCAAAAGTGCAGCCCTGTGGGGAAGCCATGGCTGGCTCTCGCCATTGCACATGGGAGGGTCGGGCCTGCAGGCAGGCTGCTAGGAGGCACTGACCTGGATTTTACAAACCCATCTGCTCCCTCCACTGCAAGCTTTCAGGGCTGCAAGGCCAGTTGCAAGCCCCATTGCGTGACACCAGAGATCTTGGGTGGCTGGGACCCCAGCAGGCACTGCCCCCCAGGGACTGTGTCCAGCCTGCCAGCCCCTTGGGTTATGTCTGCCTGCTGCTCACACCTAGGAGAGCAAGCATCTGGCTTCTCCCTCATTCTGAAGTGAGATAAACAGAAAGGCACGCAGGGCAACATGCACAACAGTCAGAAAGTCCCTGCTGGCCAACTGCGGCCAGGCCTGCAGAGAGAGAGATGCCGCCGGTTGGGGGGACATACAAGACACCAGAGAGTCAGACTCAGTAGGTGCCCCTCCCTCCTTCTCCATGTCCAGCCCACACCAGAGACCTGGGGGTGGGCAGGACCCTGGGCTGGAGTCCAGTTCCTTATCTATGCCCCGCCCAGAATATGGAGATGCATCCTTAGCACTTCTGAATTGAGCAAGATGCCTGAGGCCTCCCCTTAGCTCAGTCCCTGAGGGGCTGAATTTTTCTTTTTTTGTAGAGACAGAGTCTCACTTTATCGCCCTGGGTTAGAATGCCATGGCATCACACAGCTCACAGCAACCTCCAACTCCTGAGCTTAGGCGATTCTCTTGCCTCAGCCTCCCGAGTAGCTGGGAGAGGGAGTGGATTTTGCAGTAAGTCTTCTTTACTGAATCCTCCAGCTCTGCACGCCAAAACCCCAAGTGCCCTCACTCTCACTTTTGGGAGGCATGCTCCAGACCCCAGAGTGTGAGAGCTTCTTCCCTGCCCCACAGTCTGCTATGGCCCTTGGATAGACACCTTTGTCCCAAACTGGGAAAAGCTGCCAGGGAAGGCCAGATGGGCTAAGAAAGGGCTTTCCCCATCAGTTCCCTGACCTTCTCTTCCAAGTCCCCACCAGGCCTGCTCCAAGGACCATCTGCCTATCTACAGAGTCCAGGATAGGTGCTCCAGGGACTAGGAGATTCTATTTTTTATTTTTTATTTTTATATTTTTGAGAAAGAGTTTCACTTGGTCACTCTCCATAGAGTGCTGTGATATCTTAGCTCATAGCAACCTCAAGCTCTTGGACTCAAGTGAACCTCTTCCCTCAGCCTCTCAAGTAGCTGGGACAATAGGCACCTGCCACAATGCCCAGCTATTTTTAGAGACAAGGTCTCGCTCTGGCTCAGGCTGGTCTTGAACCCATAAGTTTAGGCAATGCACCCTCCTCGGCCTCTTGTGTTGGGATTACATGCGTGAGCGACTGGGCCCGGCCATGGTATTCCATCTTTTAAAGGAGAAACCGTCCTGAAGAAAGCGAGCTGGCCCCATGGGGTAATGGCCAATCCTCAAGTAGAACCCCAGGGCACTCAGGGCCCTGCCTGATGAGGAGAGCAAGATGAGGCTAACTGTCTTCTGTGGTCCCTGCTGCAGCTCTCACCCACCTCACCTGGGGTTGGGGTCAAGGCTGGGGGGGTCTTTGTTCACCCATATCCACAGGGTTCCTGGGACCCTGGGCAATGCTCACTGCCCAGTGAGGAAGTGGAGTTCTTCCACCCACCTTCAGGCATGCCCCAACCCCTCCTCTGGACCCCTCAGGAACTTCTTTTTTTTTTTTTGTGGAGAGATAGATTCTCACTTTATCCCCCTCGGTAGAGTGCCGTGGCATCACACAGCTCACAGCAACCTCCAATTCCTGGGCTCAAGCGAGTCTCTTGCCTCTGCCTCCGGAGTAGCTGGGACCACAGGCGCCCGCCACAACGCCCGGCCATTTTTTGGTTGCAGCCATCATTGTTGTTTGGGGGGCCCGGGCTGGATTCGAACCCGCCAGCTCAGGTGTATGTGGCTGGCGCCTTAGCCCACTGAGCCACAGGCGCCGAGCCCCCCCTCAGGATCTTTTACAGCCCTCCCCAGCCCCTCTCAGTAGGAAGCCCAAGGCTAGATAGAGCAGAGGATAGCTGGAACATAACCTTTGGGGGGGATGCAGGACACAGGTCTGCTTTCACAACCAGGCTCTGAACACAACCAGAGGGGCCCTACTGGAATCAGGGCAAAGAGGATCTCCAGATGCAGCTCCTTGCTAGGGTGACCTGACCTCAAGGTAGCTCCTCCAGTAACCCCAGTCAGCTAGACTGGGGGGCTGCTCCCATGAATAGTACGTGCTAAAGCAGCAAGGGAGTGGTATACCTGGGAGGAGCCTGGTGAGGCTAAGATGCCTCAGCCCTGCTAGCTACTGAGCTGTGTGTGTGGCTGACTGGCTGGATTGCAGCCAGAGCTCCAAACACAGCCTGTGGCAGCAGAGAGCCAGCCCAGGCACCCAAGACCGCTCAGACCCTGGGTCAGGCCCAGGCTGCTAAATGCTGTAGAAACAGGGTTGGTTGCCATAGCACAGCTGCAAATCCCTTTAGCGCATCTTTTCCATCCCAAACAGGGTATGATGTTGGAGGCCCCTGAGGCTCCCTCTTAGAACCTCAGCAGGCCCTGGCCTGAGGCCTGCTCAGCCTCCTTTCTCTCCCAGCACCTAGCCTGGCCCTCAGCCCTCACTTTGCCTTTCACGGCTCTCTGTGCCCATGGCCACAACTCCTCAGAGGCCTTCTAACTGGCCTCCTTGCACTCCCACCCAGCTCCAGCCTTTCCCTATCCCAGCCACCCACAGCTCCTCTGCTGGATGGAGGGCCGGGCTCTACTCCCAAGTTACAGTAAGAACACTCCTCACTGCCCCACTGCTCACTGCCCCTTGGAGGCCACTGTCATCTCTCACAGTTGTCTGTGATATGGAGACCAGGTCCAGTCTGGGGAAAGTTCAGAGGGCTTCTTAGAGGAAAAGGCTGCCCAGAGCATTCTGGGGCACAGGAAAAGATGACAGATGTCCTTTCTCAACACCCAACTACAGGGGCAGAAGTGGGACGCTTGCTCACTCCTGGTTCTTTAACAAATCTAGTAGGTCTCAAACTTATGGAAACAGGCCCTGGGTCTTCACCCAAAAGCCAAGCCTCAGCCTATACTTCAGGTGCCCTTGGGCTGTTTTCTCATTACTTTCTGTGTGGCTTCTGTCTCCCTGGCTTCCACCTTCTTGCCACCCTGGAGAAGGTGGGAGGCTAGGAGCCTACACGAATGCCCCGGGCCAGATCTGGGTCTGAAGGTGCCACAGGAAGGCAAAGGCGGAAGGCAGAAGGCAGAGGGGACAGACCCACCCGACCTACTCCCTCACACAGCCTCCTATACTGCATGCAGCAGGGGCATCCAGAACACCCCACCATCCTTAGCCCTGGGTTTCTTCAAGGCTGTCACTTCCACACAGGTGCTCCTGGGATCAGTTCTCCTTTCAGACAGTCTGCCTTCTCCTGCCTAGGTTTTTTAAGTACCAGGTCTGTATGTCACCAACACTCATCCTTGTGCCCATTTTCCTCCTTCACCTGCCCTTCCTGGCTGCAGCCTCCTCCAGGAAGCAACCACATCTCCCCTCCTCCAGGAACGGTATACTGGGGACCCCAGAGCACCTGTCAAAGGGCAAGGAGTTGATAGGTCCCTCTCCAAGGTCCCTCCTACATAAGCTAGAGGGCCCAGTGAAGTCTTAGGTACTCACCAGTAAGGCCAGATCAGTGGGTACCCAGATTCAGAGCCAGACACACCAGCCAACAGCTCTTGAGGCTGAGCAGTGCTGACACTTTACACACAGGTTTCTGTCATGAAGGCCACAGGTGCTAGACAGACCTGGTTCAAATCCCACTGCTACCCTTTAACAGTCATGTGACTCTAGGCTTTAGATTTCTCATAACATGGAGTAGAGACAGACCCACATCTGGAAGAAACCACAAGAAATGATGTGTGGGTCAAGGGTGAGGGCTCTACCAACTGCAGCTCTTCTGTGTGATCTGAAGATAGAGGCTGAGAGAGGCCAGGAGTCCCATCCAGGGATATACCAGCAAGCAGTCACACCAACTGGCCAAGTTGCATTCTTTCTGCTTCCTCCACTGCTGCCACAAATCTAGGAGCCCTACCATGCACTTGTATGGCCCCATACCAGTTCCAGGAGCAGCTGCATGCAGTTTGCACACTGCCAGTGAGCCCAGGCCAGCAGTCCCTGTGGCTCCATCTCCTTCCCACTTCCCAGCCTATCTGTTCCTTCATCCAGCCAGATACTCAAGGGTCATTCCACTGGGGACAGGCCTTGTGCTGGAGAGCATACTGATGGCTAAACACAAGTCTGACCTGTGTTTGACCATCATTTAGGGAGGCAGGCAGACAGAGTTAGTGTCCCACAAATCTCCTTTCCTTCTCTCTGAGGCACTTTTCAGTGAGTGCTTAAAGACCATGATCGTTTCCATTCAGTCTCAGAAATATCTTGACACTTAGCCACAGTGGAAATTACTTCACAGGAACCTCTCAGGTTGGGGCACCTAATTCTGGGCCCCTCTTTTCTGGCTAGTCACCTTCCTCAGTTAGGCTGTCCACATCCCTACTCCCCCTCAGAGGGAGGGTCTGGCTTCCTGGAGAGATTGTTGCAATAGGATGCAGGAACTTTGGGATACAAGACCAATGCTTTTGTGGAGAAACTTGAATGCCCACGGCAGGTCAAGTGGCATCTATGTCAGAAAGGCAGTGCCTGCCACATAGGCCCTCAGGGAAGGGGACTGGGAAGGGTGGGGGCAAAGGGAAGAAAGAGGAAAGGGAAGGCCACAAGTCTGGGGACGGGAAGGGGGCAGGCAGCCCACAGAGAGGGAGCCTGCGGGGTGATGAGAAAGGTATGTAGACAGTCCAGGCAGCATGGTGCTCCCATACAAGTGAGGCAGCAAAGCAGGGTGCAATCCCACCCTGTTCCCTGATAGCGGCTGAGAATTAGCAGCACTTACCCTTGGACCCACCCTGGCTGTTCAAGACAACTGTGCCTGGACAGCCTGACCCAACGGGAACTAAAAGCTTAAGCCCTTTCCTGCTTCCTGACTGAATCCCAAAGTCCGATCTCCACACCCAACCACAAGGCTCTCTAGTTGACCTAGATCTGCTCCCACCTGTCCTGTGCTTCAAGTTCTCCAAAAGCCTGCTTGTCAGCACCATAAAATCCCCACCCCGCACCCCCTGAACCCTCTCTGGCTTCACTGACTTCATCTCTTAACTCCACCACTTTGCCATTCTCGCTGGGGTACATCAAGGCCTTTCTCACTCCCAGCCTTTGTATATCTTGCTCCCACTTCTTGGAGTGAATCCCCATCGTCCCAGGACAGGCTGCTTCTCCATCAGGTCTGTGGCTAACAGAGCGCTGCCCCACCCCTGCTTTCTCAGCCCCCCGTTTCTTTCTTTCATAGCACTTCTCACTCTCCTTCGGGATTTCGTCTGGCCATTGTTAGGCCATTTCTCTAGACCATGGAGGTGAGGATGCCCCCCAGGAAACGTTTGCCAATGTCTGGGGACATATTTGTTGTCACAACTGCAGGGTGTGTGTGTTTACTATCTAGTGAGGGTAAACCAACGATGGTGTTCAATATCCTGCAACGCACGGGACAGCCCCTCGCAGCAAAGAATGATCCGGCCGGAACTGTCAATAGCGCTGAGGTTCAGGAACCTTGCACCACAAGACGAGCTTACGAGAACTGGGATCGTGTTCCCGCAGTCTCCCGGCGCCTAGAACAGTGCCTGGCACGCAGGAAGAAGGAACGAAAAGTGAGAGAAAGAAGGTGTGGAGCGAGCGACAGATGAGCTGACAGGCAAGACAGACTGACCGACGCAGAGACCCCGGACCGACCCGGCCCCGCCCCCCATGACCAGACCGTCCCCACTCCTGGCCCCAGCGCGCCCGCCCCGCCCCTCTCCCGCGCGGACTCGAGGCGCGAGCCCTGGGCCAGGCGCGCCGCGCGGACACTCACCCGCCCGCGGCCGCCCCGGAGCGGCGGCGTCACCCTCCCGCTTCATCGTGCCCCTCGGCCGCCAGCTGGGAAGGGGACAAGACGCGCGAGCCGGAAGCGCTCAGGGGCTGCGCCCGCCGGTACTTGTAGTTCTCCTGCTCTCGGGGCCCTGGCGACTGCCTCGCTCGCAGAGCTTCAGAAACTACGACTTCCGGCGGTCCCGTCGCTGCGGGGCGGGATTGGCCGTTTCAGAATCACTCTATGTTGCACTGCGGAGTCTGATTGGCTACGTGTATCTGTCGCTCACAGTCAGGGTCTGCGGCCTGAGAAACCGCCTCCAAAAGAAATACCGTGGCACGATTGGTGAAAATAACGTTGTAGAGAACGGAGCGTATCAGCGGCAAGGGAAGGCGGGCACTTCAACTAGGAGTGCCCAATCACAGAGGTGAGTTGTTTCTATAAAAGGTTGAGCCTCGCGCTCTTCCATCCTTTCGCGGTGTGGGGGGAGGTGGTTCCGTGTGTTTTGTGCTGTTCTGTTACAATTCCGGGAGCAGCTGGCCTTCGTGTGGAACTTTGCAGGTAGCCCGATCCCTAGTCTTGGGATCAGACTAGTCAGACCCCCGGATCCAGTCTTGGCCTGAACTCATCTTGGCCCTGAACGTTTATAAGCGTACATTCCCGAATTTCAGACCTTCAGCGCCCTACAGGTAAGACTGGGCCAGGCCTTGTTTTCCCGATTCAGCCCCATGCCTATGATGAATTGCTCTAATTTCTGACACCTCGTATGAAAGCTGCCTGTGCAGCCTGATTATTTTGCAATACTGAGGCTTAGGGTGGGCATCTTTGATGGGGAGGGTCTTGGATTGAAAACAGGTTTTGCTGCAAACAAAATGGGGGAGAGGAAGCCTCTATATTTCGGCGCTGTTTGACTTTCAGGGCCGTCGCAACCAGGCAGCAGACCTTGAACCTGAATTAACCTCAAGGAGGAGGCCCAGCCAACAGGAGAACCTGGTGGTAAGGCACGTAATGTGTGTGTCTGAACTGCTTAACAATAAAGCAAAGGCAGTGAGTTGATTCTTTTCCTAAAGCGTCATCACTCTAGTAGTCCCTTGGCACCTCTGAGGGATGGCTCATGTCTGGGGCAATGGTGGAAAAGGGGTAGAGGTATGATAATGGAAGTTCCTTGGGACTGCATTCTCCTTTTTTTGCCTCCTGTAAGGCAAAAAAAAAAAAAAAAAAAAAAAAAGATTTTTTTTTTTTTATGCCTTTGCCCCAGGGTGAGTCTTGAGGTCTTCTGTAGCAGACACTTGAGTGCTCCTTTCTCAATTGTTGGGAATTGTGAAGTTAAACACTAACCACTTACGCTCCCATGTGCTCTTAAAGAGCGTTGGGGTTGGAAGCAGCCTTGGGTTGGGGGAGGACTGGCATTTCTTTCAATGGATGAGATAGAAAATTTAGAAAACACAATTTTATTCACTAGGACTGAAAACAAAGGCTTGCAATCAAAAGACCAAGTGCAAGGTGGCGCATGCTTGGCAAACACAGACTTCTGCTGTGAGTAGGTGGGGCGTTGTCCCCAGGTCAGCAGTCTGCTCTGGTAATCCTAGTTTCCCACTGCCCACATGCTTTTCCCAGTAACACACAGCTTCAGGTAATCCTCCAGGGTCACATGAGAAGACTCTGTTTGGTGAACCAGAGCTTTATATCGGTGAGTTGGGAGCAAGTGGCTCCCAGGGCATACAAATGCATGATGTTATTAGAGATGCAGCCCTCTGTCCCAGGCGTGGGCAGGAGTCTTCTCCCTGCCTGAGCAGTGTCTGCAGGTAAAGACATGGCTTTTCAAATGGGTACGTGTGGTGCCAGCCCAGCCAGGGGCCTAGCCAAAGAGCTGGGTGTGCGCCCAGGAGAGGGCAGCAGAGTGCAGGGCCAAAGTCTGTGTACTTGGTGAGGAGTTGCCTCCCATGCAGAAGACCGGTTCAACATGCAGGCCTTGAGAGCAAGGTATTAAGGCCACAGTCAGTGAAAGGAGGCTATGGGCCTGCTGCCGCTCCAAAACCTACTTGTGGGGACTGAATATCAAGGCTGCTGCTGGGAGGAGTAAAGTTTGGCCTGGGGTCCTAGAAACAGACACCTTTAGGGTTGGCCGCTGGGTGACAAGGTCAGAAGGGCCTGTAGACCTGTACAGCTTTCCAAGACTGTGATTGAGCTCAGCCAGGTTCAGGGTTGGCAGCAGGAGTTCCCTCGGCCCTCCCTCTTAACATAATCATGCAGCCGGAAGTGGGGCTCACTGGGAACCTTCATGGAGCGCTGCTTCAACTCCCTATGGAGCAAGGGTGACAAAACAACATGGCCTCCTATACCCCCAACAGGAGGGTTTAGACCCTGGGCTTGGTCTTTCTGGTGACCCCCAGGACTTACTTTGCTATGGCCGTGAAGGCCAAGTCCACATTGAGGCCCGTCTTGGCGCTGGTCTCCATGAAGGGCAGCCCGTACTCCTGCAAACAGCTGCTGCCAGTGGGCTGGTGTCCTGGCATGGATGGCCCAGGTTCCACAGCCTTAGGGGCACCCTCGCCACCCACCTTCCCTACCCTAACTCACCTTGGCTAACTTTTCTCCATCTTCCCTCTTCACCACATGCTCGTGGGCAGAGTCCACCTGGCCCAGGCACAGAGGTCTTGATGACAGCTGGCCCGTGGCTCACTACCCACCCCCCTCACCTTTACTTTGTGGGGCCAGGCTGGGGAGGACAGGAAAGGCCTCCCACCTTGTTCCCCAGCAGCATGAGCACCGCATTGTGCTGGGCGTACTCCTGGATCTCGGTCAGCCAGGCCTGTAGGGGGAAAGGCTGATGCTCCCTGCACGCTCTGCCCCATGCCCCAAGGCCTCTGCCTGTCTCCAGAAGTGCCTCCCATGGGTCAAGTAGGGGCACCGAACTTACAGATAACTTAGCCAAGGAATCCCTTCAAGAGAGTTGGAATGTCACCCAGGACCACTTTAGCCCATACTCAACCTGAGCCACCTCCATCCCAGAAAGGCAGAAGGGACCCTCATGTTTGTGCATAGAGGAGGTTGGAATGGGTCAGGCCCTACCAGGGAGGAGGCCACTGACCTGGATGTTGTCGAAGGAGGACTTGCTGGTGACATCATAGAGCAGCAGCAGTGCTGAGAGCAGAGGCCAAGTGAGGATGTCCCCTGTCACCTAAACCCTCTCACTCAGATAACCCCTCCAAGCAGGGTACCCACAGACCACAGTCTCAACTCCCTGGGAGCTGGGCCATGCATCCATGGGCTTACCATGAGCATCCCGGTAATAGGCATGGGTGACACTGCGGAACCGCTCCTGACCAGCTGTGTCCCAGATCTGCAGCAACAGGCACAGGTCTGGCTGCCCAGCCCCTCCCCGGGATCCCCTTCCCCCAACTTGCCCTTCTAATACCTCACCTGCAGCTTCACCTTCACACCATCCACGTCCAGAACTTTGTTCTGAAACAGAACCAGCCAGTTCCAGCAACGGCCTAGCCTGGCTCCCAAGAGAGGAGAAGGGGGAAGAGGCAGTGTGGAGCCAGGACTGAGCCCCTAAGTTGTTCCTGAGCCATTGCTGTCTCCCTATGCACCCTACCTGCTTTTGTCCTGATCACTTTCCCTCCTGCCTGTAGGTTAAATCCCCTAAAGCCCTCCTGGTGGCTCCATACACAGTGGGTGCTCAGGCCCCTCTCCCTCTAACAGCTACCCTGGTATTGGACCGTGGCCAGCTGTGACCAAGTCCGGACCAACATTTTCCTCCTCTGCCAACCTGGAGGCTTTCCCTCTCTGTCAGGATCTTTAGAGCCAACCCCCTCCTATATCTTGTTCCAGCACAGCCCTAGCCACCACTCTGCTTCCTTGTACCCACTTTCCAGTTCAGCGGGTCCCCTGCACAGAGTGCAGACCTCTGCCTACCCCTTTCTCCTTCCATGTGCTCTGTACACACTGCCTGGAGCCACTTGGCACTTATTCAAAATGTCACCCACAGTGTGACCCCAGGCCATTTACTAACATTGCCTCAGTTTACCCACCTGCAAAATGGGGGTGACCAAAATGCCAGAATTACTCCATGCAAATAACTGACAATTGTCTGCCTAAAAGTGTTCTAATTTAAAAGCCTCTCCTCGACGGGCTGTCAGCTCCTCAAGGGCTGAGTCTGCAGTCTCTGACCCAAGTCAGTAACCAGTGTTCAGAAGTGTGCCTGGTAGGCATTTTGTCCTCTTGTGTTTGCTGGCTGGCAATGTTCCCCAGCCAGGGCCTCTCAGCTAAGCACTAGATAGGCAGACATACACCACCTCCCTCCCTGCAAGTCCTGCTGTCAGTGTGCTTCTGGGTCTCCAGGGAGCCAGGCACAGCCATCTGCTGGGCGGGGGAGGAGGCTGGAGAGGACATCTTGCCTTCCCTGGCACCTTTAGCAGGGTGCAAACTACAAGGCCTCACCTGCCCAGGAGCTAGAGGGGAAGTGGGGACCAGAACAAAGAACCACCACCCTCTGACCCAACCTGACTGCTGGCACCTCAATCCTCACTCATCCGAGAAGATTTGAGGGGGCTTGGGTCCCCTAAACAGGATAGAGAATGGGTCCCCAGATTGGAGGGATCTCCTCCTTTCTGTCCCTAGAATGGGCTCCCTCCCATCTTCCTGCTAACTGTGTCTAATTAAAGGGTGAGAAAAATGCAAATCCAAGATTTGCTAAGAACACACCAGCACCTCAGCATGAGGAATTAGGGCTGGTGTGGGGCTCTGGCGTCAGATCCCCTGCAGGCCCCTGTTTAGGTGCTGGGAGCCATGTTGTCACCCAAGGGACTTAACCAAGGCCAGCCCTGGAAGCCCTCCCCCATAGGTCCTGAGTGAAGTATCTGCTCCCGCACCACAGCCACCTCTTGTAGGACCTGAGCAGGCCACCTGGCACCTCCACAACCTTAGAACCTCCTCTGTACAGTGGGACAGCAGTGCTGGCCTCCTTAGTGGACATGGGCCTTGAGTTACCTCTGACTGTTACCACCCTGGGGACACCAACACTCAATCTCTCCTAAAGCACTCAGGATATAGTCTGTCCTCTAGGTAGAGCCAGCAACACAGGAACTATCCCTTGTCAGATGCAGCAAGATAGTGGCTGAGGCATCCCATCTCAACTGTCCTCACCCTGGGATCTGGGTGGCTCAGCTGGGAGCTCCATATCCTGAACCTATCGGTACTATCACTAGGATAGCAAAGAACCAGCTTCCCAGGCATCCTGGGAAGATGCAGTGAGTTGATGTGGGATCTGAGGCCTTCCTGAGGTTGGCCAGGGCTCAGGACATCGGTCTCCACTCTCACCCGGAAGTCGATGCCCACAGTGGAGATGAAGGTCCCTGCCAGGAAGGCGCCATCCTTGAAGCGTACGAGCAGGCAGGTCTTCCCCACTCCCGAGTCCCCAACCAGCATGACCTAGTGCAGGCAGGACAGTCAAGTGTCAGGCCTGGGACCAAAGGGACCATGATATTGACCTGGCCAGAGAAAAGTTGCGACTGGCAGGAGAACAAGGACTGCAGGGCCCAGGGGAGAAGCAGCCAGTCTCCACTGGCCTGGCTGCCCTGCTTATGTCTTTGGAAGGCTTGGTCTCCTTTTAAGCCGTGGACCTTCTCAATCAGGAGGGGGTAAGGACAGCTGCCTCCATCCAGGGCTCTACTACCTCACCCCCACATCATGCTTGATTGAGAGGGGAGCACTGGGATCTATTGGGGAGCAGAGCAGATGGGGGTGGCAGCTGGGGACCTTCTAAGAGACTTGTGCTTCTGTGCTGGGGACTTCAAATCCCAGCAAGGCTTGGGAGGAATTTGCCAAGCCAGGGTCAGGTCTTGACCTCAGGAAGGGCCTAGGCCCAATCTGTGGAAGGGGAGGGCAACCAGGACCTCTTCCTCTCTCCCTACCCGCTGCCAAATGCTCCCAAACCCAAAGATGGTCCTACTGAACCCCCCCCCTCCAAATTCACATACATCTGCCTTGGTCTGGGGAAGGCTACAATGCTCCTCACCCAACTGGCAAACCCCATCCTAGCCTCTTCCTCTCAAAAAAAGAGAAAAAAGACCCACAGACCCTGGGGGTGAGGGAAGGCAGCAAATGAGAAATGAGACTGGGGCCCAGGACAGAGCTAGGACATTAGGGCGTGGAGAAGAAGAACCGGGCGCTGATGTCTGCAGCGCCCTGCCAGCTGGGAAGTAGGGGACAGGCCCTGCCAGCTGTTGAACACCCCAAACCTGGGCTTGACAGCTGTGTGTTCGCGTGCGCACGATGACTGTGCTAGCCATTCCAGCTACTGTCCGCCAGGGCCCCGCACCACCACCACCCCCCGACCGTCCCCACTTGGCTCAGACCGCTCTCCACCTGCTGCGCTTGTTGAGGGGGGCAGGGATGGCTGGCTCACCTTGAAGGCGACGTCGTATAAGTCGCTGCCGCCTCTGAGCGAAGGCCGGTTGGCCTGCGGTGGCCCTTTGGGCGGCGCATCGGGGCCGGGGCGCTCAGTCCTGGGACAAGCCAGCCGGGGCCCGTTGGCTGCGGTCAGAGCGGAGGCAGCGGGCACGCTGGCCCCTTTGCTCTTGGGGGTCTTCTTCCTGGACATAGCGGGCTGGCGATCAGTGCCTTCCCACCTCGTCCCGGGCCGTCCCTCTTCCCGCGCCCTCGGAGCCGGACCCAGACCCAAACCCTGTCTCTGGCGGCAGCGGCGACATCCCGGGCCCAACCTCCTGCCCCGCCCCCGCCGCTCAGCCTGCCTGGACGCCGCTTAGGCCCCGCCTCCCGGCTCCTCCTGCGGAGCGGGGCAATGTAAATTACCGCCCCGCCTAGGCCCAGCGACCAGACTCCCTGGTAGCCCTGGGGCACACACCAGGGTGCTGGGTGGCGGGCCTGGTGAAGGCTGGATCCCGGGATCCTGAGCCACCGCTGCTCGCCTGGATCCACTCAGCCGCGCTGCTCCAACCCAGTATACCCCAAAGACCACCGGCAGACCCGGGAACAGAGAGATGTCCTGAGATGAGAGTGCTGGGACACGACCTTCGGGGGTGGGCACCCGAGATCTGTCCCTTCTCGCTCACAGATGCCTGCCGCTTGGCCTGCTGCTGCTCCCTGCTGGGTCCCCTCCAGGGCAGGCGGGTCCAGGAAGCTCCAACACTCCAGCTTCACAGGCTTGACGAGCAAACCTGGGCTCCAGGACAGCTGGTCATAAGAGGCAGGACAGAGTGGGCACAGCTGAATGGACACAGCACTCTCTCCCACAGCTTCTGTCCCCTAGACTGAAGCCTTGGGGTCTAAGAGTGAGAGGAAGCAGGTACCAGAGCAGGCATCACACCCACTGAAGGTCCCCTCCTGTGGGAATCTGCCCCCAGGCATCTGCAAGGTGAGAGGCTACTCCTAGGCTGTAGCTGGTCCCTTGGCCTTCCCATTCCAGATTCTGGTCCCAAGGTGGTCAGTGCTGATTCTCCAAACCCTGAGGTGGTCCCTGACACACCCATCTCCAGAGTCTGACACCTGCTCACAATGGTTTGGGGCCTGATAATGAGTCTGAGGTGGTCAGACCTGGACAGCAGAGGGTAGTGCACCTGAAGTGGGGTGCTGGCTGAGAACCAGAAGAATGGTCTGGCTGTCCAACAAGATACACAGCTCTCCCCTGGGCCCTTCCGGGGCTAAGTCCTCCCAGCTGGCAGGGCCCAGAGTCCAAATAATCAGCTGCCTCTAGGGCTCCAAGGCCTGAGGAAACACAAATGAAGAGAATGCCCAGGGGAGAGATTCCTCGAGAGGGGCTGGTAGCTGTCTGCACAGACAAGGCCATTGAGGGCTGCCCTACTGTGCGCCAAGAACATGTCATCAAAACTGTCCTGTGGGAGGGCGACTCCTGTGGCTCAGCGAGTGGGGCGCCGGCCCCATATACCGAAGGTGGCAGGTTCAAGCCCGGCCTTGGCTGAACTGCAAAACAAAAAAAAATAGCTGGGCGCTGTGGTGGGCGCCTGTAGTCCCAGCTACTAGGGAGGCTGAGGCAAGAGAATCGCTTAAGCCCAAGAGCTGGAGGTTGCTGTGAGCAGTGTGACGCCAGGGCACTCTACCCAGGGCGATAAAGTGAGACTCTGTCTCTACAAAAAAAACCAAACAAACAACAACAAAAAAAAACTGTCCTGTGGGAGACAGCACCTGTGGCTCAGCAAGTAGGGCACCAGCCCCTTATACCGAGGGTGGTGAGTTCAAACCTGGCGCCAGCCCCTTATAGCGAAGGTGGCGGGTTCAAAACCATCCCCAGCCAAACTGCAAAACAAACAAACAAACAAAAAAAATAGCTGGGTGTTGTGGCGGGCGCCTATAGTCCCAGCTACTCGGGAGGCTGAGGCAAGAGAATTGCCTAAACCCAGGAGCTGGAGGTTGCTGTGAGCTGTGTGATGCCAGGGCACTCTACCAAGGGTGATAAAGGAAGACTCTGGCTCTACAAAACAAAAACACCTCTCCTGTGGAATAGGTGCTATGGTTTTCGGTACACTGATGAGGAAACTGAGGCCCAGAGGGGTACTGTGCAAGGTCATCAGGCTAAGAAGGGACAAAACCAGGATTTGCCCCTGGAACTCTAGCTCCAGAGAACATGAACTGTCCAGTGGCAGAGTTGGTGCCATACTCCTCTGATGACTCATTCCTCAGGGATCTGTCAGAACTGGGAGCAAACCTGGGGAAGCCCTTTTAGAGCCTTCCAAACTGCTTTGCCTTGTCTCATTGCCCTGTATCTTCCAGGCCAGTTCCCAGATGTGTCAGGGGTTTGGGACAGGGTATTGGGCTCCCACTGCTGCAGCCCTGGGGGCTCCAAGTATCCATGCCCACAACCTCCGGACTGTTAGCTCCGGGTCTTAGCTAGGGCATCAGCAGCTGCCACCCACTGGTTCCAGGGTCCAGTGGACTCCCCATACCCTCCTGCTAGCTGCTGCCCAAGGCATCCCCAGGGCATGGAAACTAGAAGGAGTCAGGGTTGGGTGCTCTAGGGTGGAGCTGTAAGTCCAACCTCCTTTTGGGGGAGTAGTACTGATAGGCAACCAGAAAAAGGGGGAGGTCAGGCAGGGAAGGGAGTTAGTTTGTATTTTTTTGAGAAAGAGTCTCACTATGTTGCCCTTGGTAGAGTGCCATGGTGTCACAACTCACAGCAACCTCAAACTCTTGGGCTTAAGTGATTCTCTTGCTTCAGCCTCCCAAATAGCTGGGACTACAGGCACCCGCCACAACACTCAGCTATTGTTTTGTTGTTGTCATTGTTGTTTAGCAGGCCCAGACCAGGTTTGAACCTACCAGTCCCAGTGTATGTGGCTAGTGCTCTAACCACTGAGCTGTGGGTGCCAAGCTGGGAAGGGAGCTTTGAGTGATAGAGGACACAGGTTTGCTCTTGTAACCTTTACAACTGGGAGAGTTTACATCAAATCCAGGTCTCTGCTTTCTCTTGAAAATAGGAAGCCCTGGCTCAGCGCCTGTGGCTCAACGGGCTAAGGCGCCAGCCACATACACCTGAGCTGGCGGGTTTGAATCCAGTCTGGACCCGCCAAACAACAATGGTGGCTGCAACCAAAAAATGGCCGGGCATTGTGGCGGGCGCCTGTAGTCCCAGCTACTTGGGAGGCAGAGGCAGGAGACTCGCTTGAGCCCAGGAATTGGAGGTTGCTGTGAGCTGTGATGCCATAGCACTCTCTCTAGGGTGACAGCTTGAGGCTCTGTCTCAAAAAAAAAAAAAAAAAGAAAATAGGAAGCCCCGGTGCCTGCATCTTGGCTTCCAGCAGTCCTCCTCATCTTTGATCATCATGTCTCTTGATGCCCCTGTTTGCCATCTGTTTCACCCTCTGGAATGTAAACTCTCTGGGCACAGGAAGCAGCTTGTCTTGGTCACTGAAGCAGTGTTGGTAATTAATATAATAGTGTCTCTAGCTGCTGGCTCCAGGCCTCAATAAACAGTTATTAAATTTGTGAAAGATGACTTAGAAACACAGGACTCACTTCAGGACGATGTGTCACTGCTAACAAGACTTTAAAGCAAAATTTGCCTCAACCTCCAATGAGAGCAAGATTGGAGTGATCAAGTAGTAAGAACAAGGCTTTGTTGGGGAGGGAGGACTTACACTAGGCTTTGACAGATGAGACAGGGAGATTCACCAGGTGGAGGGCATGAATGTGCTCAGGCTCAGAGTGCCAGTAGATAGGCACTTGGAACTGAAGAGGTCAAGGTATGTGGTCCAACTGTGGAGGAAATGGGAGGTGATATAATTGGCAAGGTAAGAGAGGGCTGCATTATAAGAGAAATATGAATGTTAGAGGGCGGCACCTGTGGCTCAGCCAGTAGGGCGCCAGCCCCATATACCGAGGGTGGCGGGTTCAAACCCGGCCCCGGCCAAACTGCATCAAAAAATAGCCAGGCATTATGGTGGGCGCCTGTAGTCCCAGCTACTCGGGAGGCTGGGGCAAGAGAATCACTTAAGCCCAGGAGTTGGAGGTTGCTGTGAGCTGTGACTCCACACACTCTACCGAGGGCGATAGAGTGAGACTGTTTCTACAAAAAAAAAAAAAAAAAAAAAAAAGAATGTTATGCCTGGAAGCTTGGAAATTGTTCAGTAGAAAGTAGGCAGTCATTCATGGTTTCTGAGCAAAGCAACAGTACAAGGACACTGTGCTACAGGAATATTGGGGAATGGAAGATGGAGACGGATGGTGAAGCCAGTGGGCAGGGGGATGAGTTTGGGGTTGGGGAAGCTCAGTAACCCAGGGCAGAGGGACAGAGGGGACCTCCAGGAGAGATAAGATCTGCAAGCCTAGAGGTAAGCAAGGAAGAGTAAAAGTCCATGGGACAGGGACAGGGAGATGTTGTGATGCATTAAAGATGGATTAAATTCTTTGCTACTCCTCCCGATGAGGGAGAGTCTGTGTCTCCTGTCCTTGAATCTGGGCAGAAGCTATGATTGTTTTGACCAATAGATATGGCAGGAGAGACTTTGTATCCATTTTTGGACCCAGACCTTGCTGTCTCCTGAAATAGTCTTTTCTTCCATGATGGGAGGAAGCCCAAATAGCACCATGCGGAAGCCCATGTGGAAAGTAACTGATTTGCCAACTCTGAGAGTAAAGAAGCCATCTTGGTGGTGGATGTCCTGGCCCCAGCTGATGCCATGCAGAGCAGACTGAGCTATCCCCACTGAGCCCTTCCAAATTGCAGATTTGTAAGCATTTGGGGGTGTTTGTTATACAGCAATAAGTAATAGAACAGGCTGCCAGCAAGGGCGAGGAAGGGAGCAAGTATGTTGGGACATGCTGGGAGGAAAGCTTTGGCTGGATCTGGGGAAGTCTAGATTCTTGGGACCTTCAGATCTGGAGAGGAGAAAAGCCCTTCAGACCAGGGCTGAAGCAGGGTCTGGAGTTCAGTAGGTTAAGGGGATCTAAGGTGGCGGCGGGTTACAAAATGGAGTCCCTCCTGTCCTCTCAAGACGAGTTCATGCTGTGACCTCCAACTCCTGCACTATGCCTGCTTGTCCTTCTTGGTGTATGACTTAGTTTTAGAGTGATGTGTGCCATTAGTCCCTAACCACAATGACCCATGGGGCCCATGGCCCAGGATGGTCTCCCTCTGGACCCCCATTTTCGAGGCTCTCCAGCTTCATCCCCACACTCTGCTCAACCACAGAGTTTTGCTCTCAGGCTGGTCTTCGTGTGCTGGAGAGGGGGCACTGGCAGGAGCAGGTGTCATCCTCAACCTTTCGGGCTCTGCCTGGAGCCCCCTCTAGGGAACCTTCCTTGGCTCCTCCTGCCCTTGTTTCTTGCTCCCTGGGTGCTATTCGGTGGTCCCCCTGGGGCTGTGCTGCCTCTTCATCAGCTGGAACTGGTGACCTCCCTAAGGACAGGGCCCCATCTCACCTGCTCTTGCTCTCAGATGGCACTAAAGAGAGAGCTCTGTAGCTAAGCAAGAGAGAGCTGGGCCAGACTTCAAGGGTCCTCTGGTAAGCAGGGAAGTGCAAAGCCCTCAAAGCTGAAGCTTGTGCTCCCATAGCTCCTCTTCAGGAGTCACTCCTACACAACTCAGCTGTCTGTGCACTCAGGGTGGGAAGTGCCAGAAGGGCAGAGGACCAACTGGGTCCTTGGCTCTCTCTGTGACCCTGGGAAGTCATATCCCCTCTCTAGGCCTGTTCTGGGAAGTCATATCCCCTCTCCAGACCTGTTCTGTTCCATGAAATGAGGGGGCAGGAAAAGCTGATCTCCCAAGTCCCTTCTAGCTTAAACACCTTATGATCTCTGAAATTTGCGTGAATGTTGCCATGGAGACATCAGAGGAACTGCAGCAGCAGTGAGCGCAACTTCTACGGAGAGAGAACTGAGTCACCCCAGAGAGTGGGTGATGTGTTTCCCTCAATGCTCAGGTGTGCAGGGGCCACACAAGTGATGAGTGTCCTTCCCCTGAGAGGACACTCCCCTGTACCCCCCTCAGCTTTGTAGCCTGAGGCTGTGCTGGATGGGTGGCAGCAGGTGGGTATCTATCCCTTCTGAAGGAGGACCCTTTGTGGGGGGCCAAAGCAGAGAGCTGTACACTTGCATGTGTGACTATAATGACTCCAGTACTCATATGATGGGAGAGCTGCAGAGGAAGAAGACCTAATGCAGAAGTATTGTACACCTCTTATTATTTGTCACAGTGGTGTCCTCACACCAATGGGGCCAGTGGTGTGTTCACAGCAATGCCAGCTTTCAGCTCTTGAGTGGGCCACCTTGGCTATTGGAGGAGGGACAAGCCAGGACTCATGGCTGCACGCTCTCCACATACAGTTGACATACACAGCCTCATGGCAGGTGCTGGCATCAGCACAAAGTAATACAATAAACTCTTGTGGATTCATGACAGTGACTAAAGCCCCCAAACAATCTTAGTGCCAGGACTGGGTCAAGTGCTTCTCTTACATTGTTTCTTTTTTCTTTTTCTTTCTTTCTTTCTTTTTTTGGAGACAGAGCCTCAAGCTGTTGCCCTGGGTAGAGTACCACGGCATCACATCTCACAGCAACCTCCAACTCCTGGGCTCAAGCGAGTCTCCTGCCTCCGCCTCCCAAGTAGTTGGGACTACAGGCGTCCGCCACAACGCCTGGCTATTCTTTGGTTGCAGCTGTCATTGTTGTTTGGCGGGCCTGGGCTGGATTTGAACCTGCCAGCTTAGGTGTATATGGCTGGCGCCTTAGCTGCTTGAGCTATAGGTGCTGAGCGTCTTTTTTCTTTTTCTTCTCTTTTCTTTCTTTCTTTTTTCTGAGACAAAGTCTCACTTTGTTGCCCTGAGTACAGTGTCTTGGCTTCACAGCCCACAGCAACCTCAAACCCTTGGGCTCAAGCGATTCTCTTGCCTCAGTCCCAAGTAGTTGGGACTACAGGCACCCACCATAATGCCTAGCTATTTTTAGAGACAAGGTCTCTCTCTAGCTCCTGCTGGTTTCCAAGTTGTGAGCTCAGGCAGTCCATCCACCTTGGCCTCCCAGAGTGCTAAGATTACAGGTATAAGCCATCATGCCCAACCTTTGTTTCTTTGTTCTTAAAGATAAAAATAACACGATTTTTGTGGCATGTGAATACCATGAAAGATAAAGACAAGAACAAACATTGAGAACCTCACTCAGATCTCATCCTCTGGGGGTAACTATTAGGTTTGGTAATGGTGTGTGTATTAGTTGCTTATCGCTGCTGTAACAAATTACCACAAATACTGGTAAAAAATAACCCAAATTGGATGGTGCCTGTGGCTCAAAGGAGTAGGGCACCGGCCCCATATACTGTAGGTGGTGGATTCAAACCTGGCCCCAGCCAAAAACTGCAAAAAACAAAACAAACAAAAAACCAAGTTTACCTGTATTTTGTACCCCTGTGTATAATGTGCAACCATATTTTGGCCCAGACTTAAGAAAATCTTTTTTTTTTTTTTTAAGACAGAGCCTCAAGCTGTCACCCTGGATAGAGTGCTGTAGCATCACAGCTCACAGCAACCTCCAATTCCTGGGCTCAAGCAAGTCTCCTGCCTCC
>CAUYON010099763.1:0-11977 GCA_963573935.1 Arctocebus calabarensis
GGCGCCTGTAGTCCCAGCTACTCGGGAGGCTGAGGCAAGAGAATCGCCTAAGCCCAGGAGTTGGAGGTTGCTGTGAGCTGTGACTCCATGGCACTCTTCCGAGGGTGATAAAGTGAGACTCTGTCTCTACAAAAAAAAAAAAAAAAAAAAACAAAATACAGCCCCCTCAAAAACAAAAAGTGAAAAAAACCTCATAATGAGTTAAACAGTGGTTGGAGTCCCAAGGTTGTATTTCCAAAATTGACAGTCTGTTATAGAAGAGAATGGGTTTTGCATACCACAGCTTAACATTTTAATTCTTACTATACTTTTTAATACTGTACATTAAAGACTGGGTCTAGTTTTCTGAAACTAGCTTCGATGGGAAAATTAATGGTCAGAAACATTTACTGACTCAGGAAGATTATGCAGTTAGTTACTGGGCAACAATTCTGGAAGAAGTACTTGCATCTCAATTGCAGAGATTGTACTTTTAAAAAAATTTCCTATGTACACAATTATGATTCAACAAAATTATAAAAAAAAATTTTCCTTTTGCTCTCAGCTTAGAAAAACCTATTTTTTTGGAAATAATTTCAGTTGCAGAAAAGTTGCATAAAAAAGCAGTAGATAAAACGTTGCATGCCCTTTACTCAGATATGCCTTTTATTAACGTTTTGCTCCATTTGCTTTATCGTTTGTCCCCTCTGTCTCTCATGTACACATACTTATTTTTTTTCCAAACCATTAAAGCTGCCTACATCAAGGCTTTTTACCCCTAAATGTTCCAGTGGGTATCTAAACATTTAAGAGGTGGACCTTTTTTTTTTTTTTTTTGCTTTTAATTTCAGCTGGCTTTCTCTCTTCTTAGTTTGGAGGGGGGTTTTTTGTTTGTTTGTTTTGTTTTCCTTTCTTCCTTTAGCGATTTTCTTGCCTGTTGCCTCCCAAGTAGCTGGGATTACAGGCACCCGCCACCATGCCCAGTGTCTTCTTTTCTTTTGGTAGAAACAAGGTCTTTTACTCAGGCTCACTCAGGCTTATATTGGTCTCAAACTCTGTGAGCATAGGAAATCAACCCACCTCGACCTCCCACAGCGCTGGGACTACAGGAGCCACCACGCCCGGCTAAGAGGAGGACATTTTTGAAGAATACAGTCCTTTTGATTTTTTTTCTTTCAATAGAGTGATTCCATTTCAGGTTTGTCTTGATATTTTCCATTTAGATTGGAGTTTTGTATTCCTAGCTAGAATATTATATACAGATATTGTATCCTTATGGCATCACATTTGGAGGCATATACCTGCATCTGTACCACATTGGTAATATTAATTTTGATCACCTGGTTAAAGTAAGGTTCATTTTCTCCACTGTACATTTACTGTTTCTTTTGTTTTTCTTTTCTTAAATCAGTAGTGAAGTTGTTAAGAGCTCACGATCTGGAGTCAAAGCTGGTTTTGAATCCAGTTAACTGTATGAACCTGCACAAGTTTAGATGTGTGAAATAGGGGTGGTAGTTTATACGTTTTCAGGTTATTGTGGGCTTTAAATGAAAAAATAAGATGTGTGACTTGAAGGCTTGGCATGTAATAAATGCTTAGTACATATTCCCTATTATTTTAATTCTGAGAAGATAAATAATAGTCATCTTAATAAAGCTTAAGGGTTCATAACTTTAAAAGTTTAAAAGGATTTCAGAAAATCATTTCTTCCAAATAGGTTAATACATACTTTATCCAAGATGAGTACCTTTTAAAAAAAAATCTTATTATTGAACTTATTCTGACTTTTACTGTTCTTTGGTACCTGATATATCCAGCCCCTTCTGATATGTGTGAAGCAGGTTGTTTAGGAAGCATGGACTCCTTAAGAGGAAATTTTTTCTGGATTCTGACTAGCTCATTTTTCAACCTCATAAAGATTTGCGTTGAATCTTTTTTTTTTTTTTTTTTGAGATGGAGTCTTACTCTAGTGTCGCCTTGGGTAGAATGCTATGATGTCATAGCTCACAGCAACCTCAAACTCTTGAGCTTGAGAGATCCTTTTGCCTCAGCCTCTAGAGTAGCTGGGACCACAGGTACCTGCCATAATATTTATCTAGTTTTCCGTTTTTGTAGAGACAGAGGTTTTGCTCTTGGACAGGCTGGTCTTGTGAACTTGCAACTCAAGCAGTCCACCTGCCTTGGCCTTCCAGAATGCTAGAATTTATAGATGTGAGCCACCACACCTGGCCCTCAGTTGAATCTCTATGGAAATGGGCATTTTAAAATCACCTCTCCTTATTATATGCCACCACAGTGATAGTATTACATAATAGGTGTGGAAGACTTTCTAAAAAATAAGTAGACATCCTCGTAGAATTATGGAGAATGGGGAAGGGGTGTAGTTGGAGTTAAAGGGTACAGTACAGCATAGTGCTCACTATGAGTGAAATATTAATTCAGAATAGAAAATGATAGAGTTGGACTGGAAGAATTAGCTGGAGCTAGATTACGAAGGGCTCTTTGCCATGTCAAGAAAACTGAGATTCACCAAAAAGGCAATAAAGAGCCAAAATTTAAGTGTGAAAGTGACTTGGTCAGACTCTTAGAAAGACCGCCGGCAATAGTTTTAAAAGGGGACTGGAGGGTACTGTGATCCTACAGGGTTAAGAGGGCTGATTACTGCCTGAACTGCAGCAATGGGATGGAAAAGTATTGAATGATTTCTAGTCATTAAACAAATGAGAAATCAGTAGGACTTGATGCCTGAATTGGGTGACTGGAGGTGATGGTACAATTTATTGAAGTCAGTAATCCAGATGGAGGAACAGATTTGGAAAGTCACTGATAGGGGATTTTGGTGTTATTTAAGAGATATCTATGAAATAAATATGTCATAAAGACATGTATTCTGGAATGCAGAAGAAGTCTGAGCAGGAAGTTAAAGTCTGAGATCATCACCAGCATACAAATGATAGTTGAAGCCATTGACAGTGGACTAAATTGTAAGGGTGTACGTACAAGGGATAACAACTAAGCCTTGGTATAGATTTTGTTTGTGCTATTGATTATATAAGCATTTTTGGCTTTAGACAAGTTTAAATTAGATGTTTATTCAGTGCTTCTGCTTTAGATTACAAAAATAATTTGTATTTTACTTGACTTTGCATGAATTAAAAGGGATCAAGTAATGGCAGGTAGAAATAAGTCCAGCTGTCTTGGGGATGCTTTGGAGGCATAGATACCATCATCATAAAGATTGCAACCAACATTAACAGCTTTTTAGGGCTCAGCGCCTGTGGTTCAAGTGGCTAAGGTGCCAGCCATACACACCTGCACTGGTGGGTTCGAATCCAGCCCAGGCCCGCCAAACAACAATGACGGCTGCAACCAAAAAATAACTGGGCGTTGTGGTGGGCGCCTGTAGTCCCAGCTACTTGGGAGGCGGAGGCAGGAGATTCGCTTGAGCCCAGGAATTGGAAGTTGCTGTGAGCTGTGATGCCACGACACTCTACCCAGGGTGACAGCTTGAGGTTCTATCTCAAAAAAAAAAAAAAAAAAACAGCTTTTTAGGCCTTTTTAAATTTAATTTTTGGAGAAACGTTTCAATTAGACTTTAACTTTTCTGAGAGTAGAAAGAAACCCTTAATTTTACTCCCTTTCTTTTCACTTTGCTAAGCATCACATTGGCATGTAGGCTCTAATAAATACAGCGCAACCCACGTAGTCTTAAGGGATATAGGGGTACTGATAAGGGACATGAAAAGGCCATTCTCAAAATTAAACATCCTGTTGCCCAGGGCTGCCTTTGACCCTTCTATTTAGTTAACTTTAAGTCCTGGTTATTTTGTAAAGAAATTAGTAAATTGGCAAATAGTTCATTAAAGACAACGAACTGGATGATTTTATCTGTACTTCAGCAAAGGTTTTCCTTTTTATATTCCAGAAATTAAAGTAATTGCAGTGTGCTCAGCTTTTAATGGGAGGATGGATAGAGAGTTACACAATCTTTTTTAGTTCTTGTGGAAAATAATAAATACTAAATTGCTTTTTTCCCTGCCAAATATTCTGTATGCTTCAGCTATTTTAACTATTCATCCTAAGTGTTTAAAATACAAAAGTAAAATGTGTTCATTTTAGTTTTTTCTTTGCTTTTCTTAGATAAGCTAAAGATAAACTTTATCTTAGTTTTTTTATGAAGTCTATTCCAAACTGTAATAGTTCGTGGACCTCAAGCAACTGGAACAGTTCACTGGCTCATTTATTCAACAGGTATTTACTGGATACCTGTATGTGTTCAGCATGATTTGAGATCTAGAGTAAAGCAAATCAAAAAATCTGACTCCTACCTTCATGGATCAGGATAAAGGGAGACTTATAAATAATCTATAAGGAAGTGACAAGTACTGTGGAGGAAAATAAGGCAAGGTAGGGGAACATGATGTTCTGGGGTTGAGGGGAAGGTAAGATTTTACTATGAAAGTTTTCAAACATACAGTAAAAGTTTAAAGAATTTTACAGTGAACATCCATAATATTGCACTAGCTAGATGCTACCTTTATCATTTTATTATACTTGCTTAATCATTCATCTGTCCCTCTCTCTACCCATCTTATTTTTTAATGCATTTCAAACTAAATTACAGACATCAGTGTATGTTTCCTTAAATACTTAAGCATTTTTTTTTTTTTTAAACAGAATCTTACTCTGTCACCCTAGGTAGAGTGCCATGGTGTCATCTTAGCTCAGAGCAACCTCAAAGTCTTAGGTTCAAGCAATCCTCTTGCCTCAGCCTCCCAAGTACCTGGGACTACAGGCCTCCACCACAACACCTGACTAATTTTTCTATTTTTAGTAGAGACGGGGTCTCACTCCTGGTCAGGCTGGTCTCAAACTCCTGAGCTCAAGCAGTTCACCCACCTCGGCTTCCCAAAGTGCTATAATTATGGGCATGAGCCACCAGGCCCAGCCTAGTATGCATATTTTTAATTATTAGAGTTTACTATTTGTTTACCATTTTTTCCCTTTGAAGTAAAATTGACATGTATAGAAATTCACAAATAGTACGTATTAACTGAATTTTGACAGAATCATAGTATTTGCATCACCCAGCCCCCCCCCCATCAAGATATAGAACGTGACCATCATTTCTGCAAAGTATTTCATTCCTCTTGCCTCAGCCCTCACTCCCCAGAAGTAACTGCAGTTAGGATTTTTCCATCTGAAATTAATTTTGCCTTTTTTAGAACTTCATGTATACATTCTTATGTAAAGTTATTTTTACTCCCTGTAATATTTTTGAATTTACCCATGTTGTTGAATGCATAAGTCGGTTCGTTCCTTTTTATTGCTGAGCATTAATCTACCATAAGACTTTATCTGTCCTATTGGTGGACTTCGGGTGGTTTCCAGTCTGGGGCCTTTATGTTTTAAAATTCTTATTCAGGTCTTTGTTTAGGCTTATGTTTTCATTTCTCTTGGGTAAATACTGAGGAGTGGAATCATTGGACCATATGGATTTTATCTGTTTGATCTTATAATTTCCACCATGCCTTTTTCTCAATAATAGTATATAAGATTTTATCCTCACCTTCGTTCTGTGTAGTTAACCTTTTCAGTTTTAGCAGTTCTGATGTGTGTATAGTGGGGAATCTGGTATTTACCTATCTGGGAAGGTGAATTTTGAATAAAAACTTAAAGGAGATAAAGAAGCAAGGTATTTCTTTCACGTTTGACAAACAGCAGGGAATCTAGTATAACTAGAGCACAGTGAATGCAGAGGAGTAAGCGGTGTCAGAGAGGTAACAAGAAAGGGCATACAAAGCATGTTGGACTTGAGAATTACTCTTCAGAGATGAATAGATGAAATTGGTAGCAGGGACCCAGTCTGAAGGCTATTTGCAGTGAGTCAGAGAGGAGTTGGATGTTAGGATGTAGAAAAACTAGGTAGTACTCGCTGGAGCAGTGTTCCAGAATAGGATTAATATTTTGGTTCTTAGAAAGGTCAATTGAAAATTGGAGAGGAAATAATTCAGCTCAGACCTTTTGTTTAAGTTGCAGTGGTGTCTAGCTCTACCTGCATAATAACCAGGGACTTCTTAGGGAAGGCATGGCATGGTGGCTCCTGGCTGTAATCCTAGCACTCTGGGAGACCAGATTGCTTGAATTCAGGAGTTGAAGACCAGCCTGAGCAGGAGCCAGACCCCTGTCTTTACTAAAAACAGAAAAAGTAGCCTGATGTGGTAGCAGGCACCTGTCGTCCCCAGCTACTCAGGAGGCTGAGGCAAGAGGATCACTTGAGCCCAAAAGTTTTGAGGTTTCTGTGATACTCTGTTTCAAAAAAATAAAATAAAAATAAATAAGTAAAATAAACTTCTTAAGTAGTTTTTTTACATAATTAGTCATCACTTATTTACCCATTAGGAATTTTATACATTATTACTCCTTTTAGTAAAGCTGTTTTCAATTCAGTAACCTAAAAGGTCTAAATGTGGGTTTTTCGTTTGTTTGCCCTGAGTAACCATGGCATCATAGTTCACAGCAATCTCAAACTCATGGGCTCAAGCGATCCTCTTGCTTCAGTTTTTCTGTTTTTAGTAGAGACGGGATCTCACTCCTGCCCAAGCTGGTCTCAAACGTCTGAGCTCGAGCAATCCACCCGCCTTGGCCTCCCAACATTCTAGGATTACAGGTGTGAGCCACCTCACCCAGCCTCAGTGTGGTTTTAATTGTTGTTATGGTTAAATGTTATGGTCATTATTTGCTTATATAAAAATTTAATGAATAAATAAATAGAATTTGTTTTTGTTGTTGTTGTTGTTGTTGTTGTTGTTGTTGTTGTTGTTTGAGGCCAGAGTCTCAAGCTGTCATCCTGGGTCACCGTGGTGTCACAGCTCACACTAACGTCAGACTCTTGGGCTTAAGCGATTCTCTTTGCCTTAGCCTCCCAAGTAGCTGGGACTTACAGGTGCCTGCCACACCACCCAGCTATTTTCTTTGTTGCAGTTGTTGTTTTAGCTGGCCTGGGCCAGGTTCGAACCTATCAGCCTGTGTATGTGGCTGGTGTCCTACCCACTGAGCTTTGGGTGCCGCCCTAAATAATTTAATCTTTGTTTAGGAATCCACATACTATGTGACCTTGAATAGTTCTTTTTAGTTTGGTGATTGTTTTTCTTTACACTTATTATGGAGCAAGCAGAAATATCTTTTTTTGTTTATTTTATATATTTTCTGACTTCTTAAATATTAGCAATATGCCCTATTTGTGATAATCCTTCTGTGTTAACTACTCATGCATTGAACAAAGACTATAAAAAGCCACGTAAAAAGGTAATATTTTTCATGGGATAATAACAAATAATGGAAGAGAGTAAAAGGGAGAGTATTTCCTGTTTTGGAGAGAAGAGAAGGGAAAGTGGGTAATATATACATTACACAAATAATAAAAATACATCTATGTATTTATACATCTATCCACAAATAATAAAGGAAATAAATACATAGATGTATTTTTATTATTTCTGTAATGTATATATTACCCACTTTCTCTTCTCTTCCCTATTGGAGAGAAGAGAGTAAAGACTGAAAGATGATCTTTACGAAGTTCAGAGGCACACTGTCATGCCATGAACTTTGCTATTACGGCACTGGGCTCTGAAAGTATTCACTTCCATTGCTTAGTGCAGTGCAGAAGCATAAGCTTAGCAACCCAAGTACCAATTTTAGTTTCATCATCTGACCCCCAAGTACAGCAAGCCACCCTATGTATTTTTTTTATTTGTGTAATATATATATTACCCACTTTGTAAAGATCATCTTTCAGTCTTTATTGATCTTCCTTTTATAATTCATATTGCTGTGTATACAAAACATGCTGTCTGTATTTGCAGTGCAAGAGGCTTTTTAAGTTACTTAATTAGAGTTTGTATGGTTCCAAATTTGTGAGATTGCATATTAAAAAATTCTTTAGATTATTTAATTTTATTTACTTTGTTTCCTATCAGATGAGGCTGGTTTGAGAGTTTGTTCCCCAATTGTTTTGTAGAATATTTGGATTGATTTTGGTGTTCGATATTCCTAAAACAACATTGTACTTTTCTTTCATAGCACTTACTATACTTTACAAGTTATTTTCAGGACTATTTTATTAATGTGTGTTTCCTCTACTAGAGTGTAAATTCTACAGTGTTATGTAGAGAATACCTATTTTATTTACCATATCCCCGGCGTCAGGTACATATATAATAGTTAACATTCAGTGAATATGTGTGTAAACTAAGTTAATTAATGAAGAAACTGAAGATCAGACGTTCTGCTTCATATCTCCAGTTTTTGTTTTATACCAGCATTTCCCAAACTATATTCAAAAAATTGACTATGAACTATTAATAGATGATTTCTGAAAAAAAACTGATTCTAGTAGTCCCAGCTACTTGGGAGGCTGAGGCAGGAGAATCGCTTAAGCCCAGGAGATGGAGGTTCTGTGAGCTGTGATGCCATGGCACTCTACCAAGGGAGACATAGTGAGACTCTGTCTCAAAAAAGAAAAAAAATATTTGAACAAAATACTTAAATAACATTTCAGAACTTAAAATATTCAGTTGTCTGTTTTACTTAATAAATTGATAATTTGCCTGTGTCATTAAATCTTATTCTGAACTATTAAAAGGTGATTGAAATTCTGTTTTATAGTATATAGTTTATTTTCAACATAGTAACCAGGGTGATTTATTAAAAATCCTTCAGCCACTGTTGCTCTCAGAAAAAGGACAAGACCCCACAGGGGTCTCATTAGCATGGTCTAGGCTTGACCCTTTGTGCAGATGACTTTGTCCTTCCCCTCACACTGGCTTCCTCTGTTTGGTCTCCTTGTCTCAGACTCCTTATATGGGCATATATAGTAGTCCCTTTAATATGTGATTTGGTTTTCTACAGTTTCAGTAACCTGAGGTAAATTTCAGTCTGAAAACATTAAATGGAAAATTCCAGAAATAATTCATACATTTTGAATTAGTTTTCAGTAGTAGCCTAACATCGCATCACAATGCCTACATCATTCACCTCACTTCATCTCATCATGTAGGTATTTTGTTATTTCATAGTATCACAAAAAGAGAGACCATATTCACATAACTTTTATTAATGTATTATAATTGTTCTATTTGATTATTGTTAATTTCATACCATGCATAATTTAAAAATTAACCTTCATCATAGGTCTGTATATACAGGAAAAGAACATAGTACATATAGGGTTTGGTACTGTCTGTGGTTTCAGGCATCCTCTGAGGGTCTTAGAACATAAGGGAGCACTATTACACTTGGGGAGAAAATAAATATGCATAATAGAAGGTAATAGATATCTCACTTGTTGAGAAATGAGTGTGTTTTTTATTTAAAATGTAGAAGTACTTAACCATATTTGCTATGTATTATATACATCTCTGGCCCTTAGTACTCTATTCTTTATTCAAATTTTAATGATAAAAATTTAATTATAGAAATAATTATAAAATTACAAAGTAAAATTTTTCAAATTTATGGAAAATATACCTTCGTCTATGATTGTGAATATTTTGCAAGGTTTTTCTCTTATTCTATAAATCCTGTTTTACCACTTGAAGTAGGTTGCACACTTCATGACCCTTAAATTCTATGTAAAAAGTGGAGATCATTTTCTTGCCTGTTAAAGTAGTGATAAACTAATTTCAGGGTGTAAGCATAAGGGAAGGTTTTTTACAGAACACGCTGCTATAGAGGATATAAATAATTACTAAGCATATGGAAAACTTCAGCTTCTGTAATATTGAAAGGTATACATTGGCTACCATGTATTAAGTATAATTGAGTGTGTCTCAGGCATTTTAAACACAATTCCATATGGCCAGTATGCTGTGTGCATTAACAGACAATAAAACTATTGCTGAGAAAATTGTAAATAATTTGTTCCAAGTCCCAAAGTCATAGAACTCCATAGAATGTTGGAGCCAACATTTAAATCTAGGGTATTCTTGATTACAAAAGATCATGTTCCTTACTGCCATACTATATTGCCTATAAAAATCAAAACACCCTAGAGGTCCTGTTTTACACTCCAAAAATGAATTTTATTATGGTTCATCTGAAAAATTAATGAGATAATCAGGAGAGATCTGATAAGAAGTATGAGAGAAAAATTGCCTTACTAGATAACAAAATGTAATATGAGGCTACACTGTTTAATATTGGCATAGAAGAGAGTTGAACAGCACAGGAAAACACAAAAAGCTTATAAGACTGCCACTCACAAGGGATGTGTATTATATAACAAAGGGTCATTTTTCAATGATTAAGGAAAATAGATGATTTTATGCATGACATTAGGACAGATAGCTCACTATTTGGGGAAAGGTAGTTCCTTCTCTTACACAAAAATAAACTAGATATGTAAAAATTAGTAAACTGTAAAAAGATAAGGTTAAAAACCTGACAAAGGTGAATTTTTTTTTTCATAGTCTTGAGGTGGACAGATAGGATAATTAATATGTGAAGTATTCATTTTTTGACCAACTAATAATCTCAAGACACTGGTGTATTGTATCCTCACCTATAACCATCTCTTATTTGGTCCAGGTGGCATGTGAGTTTAAAAAATGTTTTTTATCCATAGCCTGCTTTCTTTTTTTCTTTTTTCTCTTTTTTTTTTTGAGACAGATCCTCAAGCTATCACCCTGGATGGAGTGCTATGGCATCACAGCTCACAGCAACCTCCAATTCTTGGGCTCAAGCGAGTCTCCTGCCTCCGCCTCCCAAGTAGCTGGGACTACAGGCGCCCGCCACAACGCCTGGCCATTTTTTGGTTGCAGCTGTCATTGTTGTTTGACGGTCTGGGCTGGATTCGAACCCGCCAGCTCAGGTGTACGTGCTGGCGCCTTAGCCCGTTGAGCCACAGGCGCTGAGCCATAGCCTGCTTTCTTGATAAGTTCAGATGTTTTAGCTCTTTTTCTTTGAACCTCGTCTGTAAAATACAAGTTTTAGTAGTTTAAGTCAACTTTTTGGAATCTCTTTGTATGACTCTAAATTTTGGTACAGTGCCTTCCTCAGCTGAGGAAATATTCAGTATTTCTATCAGCCAGATGTGGTGGTTCATGCCTGTAGTGCCACTCACTTGCGAGGCTGGGGGAGGAGGATTACTTGAGCCTAAGAGTTGGATGCTACAGTGAGCAATGAACCTACCACTACACTCCAGCTAGTCTAAAAAAAAGTTTGTCACTAGTTACATTGTTAACATCATGCTTTCAAGACCTTCTGAAATCCCATTATTTTAAAAACAAGTGAACAAAACCCTATTTGTACGGCTATACACTCTGTTTGCTACTTTTAAAAACTACATAAACTTATGTTTTTCCTTCTTTTTAGGAACATCATCTTCAGCGGGCTATTTCAGCACAGCAGGTGTATGGCGAGAAGAGGGATAATATGGTTATACCGGTTCCAGAGGCAGAAAGTAACATTGCTTACTATGAGTCGATATATCCTGGGGAATTCAAGATGCCAAAGCAGCTCATTCACATACAGCGTAAGTTACTATTTAATAATTGTTTTTTTCTATGTGTATTCTCTTATGTAACCTGACAGATTTTTATCTGTTCATGGACATTTTCTTTACCTGTTTTATTGACCAGCAGCAGCTTGAGAGTTATTAGAGCCCATTTTCAACTTTTAAAATTGTGTTCAAAACACCTACCTGACAAAAAAAGATAGCATTTATCATTCTTGAGTTTTAGTTCTATCCCAGTATGTAATTTTAATCTGCTTTAGACCAATGGGATAAATAATATACTTCAGATACAGAAGTAGTTTTCTTCCTATTCAGGATTAGTAATATTAAGAGTCCTAGGGCTTGGCGCCTGTGGCTCAACAAGCTAAGGCGCCAGCCACGTACACCTGAGCTGGCGGGTTCGAATCCAGCCCCCGGGCCCGCCAAACAACAATGACGGCTGCAACCAAAAAATGGCCGGGCGTTGTGGCGGGCGCCTGT
>CAUYON010099771.1:0-28993 GCA_963573935.1 Arctocebus calabarensis
GCCTCCCAAGTAGCTGGGATTAGAGGCGCCCGCCACAACGCTGGGCTATTTTTTGGTTGCAGCCGGCATTGTTGTTTGGCAGGCCCAAGCTGAATTTGAACCCGCCTGCTCAGGTGTACGTGGCTGGCGCCTTAGCTGCTTGAGCCACAAGGCGACCAGTCAATATAACTTTTCAAGAGGAGAAACATTAAAACCATAACACATCCGTGCATCTGTGTGTGTGTGTGTGTGTGTGCATATGAATTTCAGAAGAAAACACAAGTAACTCTGAATAGTAGTTGCCTTCAGAGTTTCCGAGGCTGCTTTGCATTCATTCCTTGACTCAGGCCATCTTTAGTAATGGCCAGTCCAGTGTTTCTCACATCACATCACTCTGACACTCTCCTTCTTCCACTTTTAAGGACCCTTGTAATTGGATTGGGCCCACCAGATAATCTAAGATCATTTTCTTATCCTAAGGTCATCTGATTAGCAATCTTAATTCAACTTGGAGCAACTTTAATTTCCTGTTCTCATGTAAGGATATATATTCATAGGTTCCAGGAATTGGAACGTGGGACATTTTGGGAAGACCATTATTTTGCTTACCACGAGATCTGGGGACAATGGCCACTGTGGGGGACTCTATGAGAATGAGCCCATTACGAGCCAGAGGGGCTGGAATGCTAGTAGTTTATCTGGACAGGACAAATGTGGCTTTATAGTGTCACCCTGACAGTACTTCCGTGTAGTGTAGGCTGAAAGAAAACCTGTTTTGTTAGTTTAGTACCTGGGTTGAACCTGGAAATAGGACTTCTGATTGCTTAATTCCCTCATCTCTTACCCTTTCTTTATTTTGTGAGCTTTGCCATCCTTACTTTGGCATCAGTGCCCTTGTCCTTTTGTGGAGTCCTTTATCCACAACTCAGTCTTTGCAGGCAGATCTCCTCTCTTTGAGACCAAGTACTTTGTCCTTGGCACACCTTCTGGGAAAGTTCTACCACCCCCAGAACTCCTGCTGTAACATTTCTCAATACCTTTCATTGACAAAAATTTTGGGACAGCCACACTTATTTGACATCTATGTGTGTGATATGCAGACAGATACACATACAAAAAATTTACCCTGGCTCGGCGCCTGTGGCTCAGCGGGCTAAGGCACCAGCCATGTACACCTGAGCTGGCGGGTTGGAATCCAGCCCGGGCCTGCCAAACAACAATGATGGCTGCAACCAAAAATGGCCGGGCGTTGTGGTGAGCACCTGTAGTTCCAGCTACTTGGGAGGCGGAGGCAAGAGACTCACTTGAGCCCAGGAATTGGAGGTTGCTGTGAGCTATAATGCCACAGCACTCTACCCAAGGTGACAGCTTGAGTCTCTGTCTCAAAAAAAAAAAAAAATTTACCCTGGTGATTTAGGTAGAAAAAGAAGGGAGACTATAATATGACTTGAAACAGAAACCTTATGCAAAATTCAGGGGTAAATGGGCGGCTCCTGTGGCTCAGCGAGTAGGGCGCCGGCTCCTTATACCGAAGGTGGCGGGTTCAAGCCCGGCCTCGGCCGAACTGCAAAACAAAACAAAACAAAAAAATAGCCGGGCGCTGTGGCGGGCGCCTGTAGTCCCAGCTACTCGGGAGGCTGGGGCAAGAGAATCGCTTAAGCCCAGGATCTGGAGGTTGCTGTGAGCAGTGTGACGCCACGGCACTCTACCCAGGGCGATAAAGTGAGACTCTGTCTCTACAAAAAAAAAAAAAAATTCAGGGGCAAAGCTCAGCAGCTAGGGCTCCAGCCATGTACACCAGAGCTGGGAGGTTCAAATCCAGCCCAGGCCTGCCAAACAACAATGACAACTACAACCAAAACATAGCTGGATGTTGTGGCAGGTGCCTGTAGTCCCAGCTACTCGAGAGGCTGAGGCAAGAGAATCGCTTAAGCCCAAGAGTTGGAGGTTGCTGTGAGCTGTGACGCCATAGCACTCTACTGAGGGCCACATAGCGAGACTTGATGTCTCAAAGAAAAAAAAAAGAGCAATTGCTTCTATAATTAAATACGATCATATTGTTTAGGAATAGCAATTCTTTTCTAAAGTCTCAAATGCACTTTTTTCTGAGCAATTATATAATTTCCCACTAAATTTAATCTTCTCTCCTAATTTTGCAATATTAGTAGTATCCAATCCAGGATTTGAAAACATCAGGAAAAGTACTACTTAGCCATAAAAAAGAATAAAAAAATGTCTTTTGGGCCAGGTGCGGTGGCTCTTGCCTGTAATCCTAGCACTCTGGGAGGCGAGGCAGGTGGATTGCCTGAGCTCACAGGTTTGAGACCATCCTGGACAAGAGCCAGACCTCATCTCTAAAAATAGCTGAGTGTTGTGGCAGGCGCCTGTAGTTCCAGCTACTTGGGAGGCTGAGGCAAGAGAGTCTCTAGAGCCCAAGAGTTTGAGGTTGTTGTGAGCTGTGATGCCGTGGCACTCTACCCAGGGTGACAAAATGAGACTCTGTCTCCACACACACACAAAAGTCTTTTGTAGCAACTTGGATGGAACAGGAGACCATTATCATAAGTGAAGTGTCTCAGGAATGGAAAAACACACAGCACGCATTCTCACTTCTGGGAGTTCAAAGATGAATATGCCACAGGGGCATAAAGAGGTGTAATGGACGTCAAAAACTAAGAAAAGCGGAGGGTGGCGGTGTATGTGTGTGGTGTGTGTGTGAAGAATCAACAATTACTTACTGAGTATAATATATACCATTCTGGTGAAGAGTACACTAAAAGCTCTGACTTTGCTGTTACACAATTCATGTGTGTAACATTAAACAATTATACCTACTAAATCTATTGAAATAAAGAGGAAAAAATTATCATCTGAAGTGGAGGTTATATATCATAATGGGGGGAGATTAATCATGAACAAGAGTGACCTCAGTAGAGAGATGGTTCAGGTTATTAAGGAACTAAGCCAGAACTTAAGTACTTAAGTTACTTAAGAACTAAGCAAGGTGGAGACAAAAATCCCTTTTTTTTATCTTGGAGGGATGGCCAAGACTTCAAAGCTGAGGTGGCTGTCCAGATAGGAGAATCCTTCATTGTTGACAAAAGACTCCCATTTAGAGTCTCCCATTTAGGAGAGCACTTCCTGTATGTGGTCCACTTGGCATTAGGTAAAGGTGTGGGCCCATAGCAGGCTCTTGGCAAATATTTACTTGCTGCTTGGCAAATGTTTCTTCTTCAGTATGATATTTTTTTTAACCTGGCTTAAAGGTAAAAAATATTAGTGACCAGGTGACTGCCTCCACAGTGGTTGATTCACAAGGAAAGGGTATTAAGAGAGTGTGAATGCAGGGGGAGAGGAGGTGGAGTTGGCTAGGGAGCAGAAATGATGTATGCATTGGGCATGCAAATACAGGGAGAGGCAGCTGAGGGACACACGATTTATGTCATTTTCAAGGCAGTAGAAAGAACTTCTTTCATCTACAGGGAGCTCCTTATGTAATGTGGGTGTGGGTGTCAGGTGGAGGGAATGAATAGGGAGCACATTTGTGCCTTTCTCCAAGTGGACCTTTAAGGACATTCCTATCATCCCTGCCTCTCCCTTCTCCTCCCATTCTATCCACCAAGAGGAAAGACAGGAAGCAACAAAGCCCATTTCAAATCGCACTAACTGAAAAGCCAAGTATTCTTGGGTGCTTAGCTGCTGCTGATAACATACCATGGAAAGGTTATGTAATCTGGTTGGGAAATGCACAACAATGAAAGGTAATATCTTCATGGGCAATTGTGTATAAGCTGCATACTCTAGGGGCCAAGGGAAAACTTCCCCTTCACCTTCTGAAGATTCATTGAAAATCACTGACAAAGGCAGATTAATAGGAGAAGGGGAATACGAATTTATTTGGTTACAGTTTCATGTAACATGGAGCCTTCAGAATGAAGACACAAAGATACAGGGGAAACTGTCAATTTTTATGTTGCGGTCCAACAAAGTACAGACAGCTGTGTAGAAATATGATTGGAAAAAAGGTTAAGATCTAATGCTAATGGACTGAGTGGGAAAACCCAGCAAAGCCAGTCTGTCTGGATTCTTCTTGGCCTCTCTGAGCATGTATTTCTTCCTTCTGGGCCTGGGGCAGGAGTGGGGGGTCTTTTTTTGGGGGGGGGAGATAGAGCCTCAAGCTGTCACCCTGGATAGAGAGCTGTGGCATCACAGCTCACAGCAACCTCCAATTCCTGGGCTCAAGCAAGTCTCCTGCCTCCGCCTCCCAAGTAACTGGGACTACAGGTGCCCACCACAACGCCCGGCCATTTTTTGGTTGCAGCCGTCATTGTTGTTTGGCAGGCCCGGGCTGGATTCGAACCCGCCAGCTCAGGTGTATGTGACTGGCGCCTTAGCCCGTTGAGCCACAGGCGCTGAGCCAAGGATCTTTTTTTTTTTTTGAGACAGAGTCTCAAGATGTCGCCCTCGGTAGAGTGCTGTTATAGCACAGCTCACAGCAACCTCCAACTCCTGGGCTTAAGCAATTCTCTTGCCTCAGCATCCCGAGTAGCTGGGACTACAGGCGCCTGCCACAACACCCGGCTATTTTTTGGTTGTAGTTGTCATTGTTGTTTGGTGGGCCTGGGCTGGATTCGAACCCGACACCTCTGGTGTATGTGGCTGGCGCCTTAGCTGCTTGAGCTACAGGCGCTGAGCCTTGAATAGGGGGTGGTTTATGACCTACAATCAAACAAGGTAAGTCAGAGAATTTATTTATAGCCAATTTTGCACAGAAAAGCAAGGGGAAAGTTAGAATAATATGTTTAGGGTTTATGACTGGCTTTGGAAAAGGGGGTCTACATTCTATGGCTAGCCTCTGGGGATAATGAGAGGCCAGAGACAGGAGGGCAGGAGAAGGAAGGTCAGAGAAAGCTGCTTCTGCGACCTTCATTTTGGGGTATCATTTTTTGAGACCCTGCAAAACCTATCTTTTTTTCCCTCATTGCTCAAAGTTGAACATCAACTTGGCCATCAACTTAGGAGTTCACGAAAATGAGCACGTCAACTAAAAAGACAGATTTTTTACCTTGTTAAAATCCAAAGGTCAACCCCAAGGACTTTTATAAGCCTACACTTCCAGAGTTAATGAAAAAAAACTTCAATATTAGAAATTTAATGATTCCATGCCTTATTTTCTGTTTTCCACATAAGTTTATTTCATGGCTTATCTTTCCTGTCTTTGTGTAATTATTTATTTATTTATTTTTTATTGAGACAGAGTCTCACTTTGTCACCCTCGGTAGAGTGCCGTGGCGTCACACAGCTCACAGCAACCTCCAACTCCTGGGCTTAGGTGATTCTCTTGCCTCAGCCTCCCGAGTAGCTAGGACTACAGGCACCTGCCACAACGCCCGACTATTTTTTGTTTGTTTGTTTGTTTTGTTCGCTGAGCCACAGGCGCTGCCCTTTAAGTCCTTACTGTTGGAAATTTTAAGTTGGTGGTATGTTTATCATGACCACAGATTAAAACTAGTTAAATGTCCTTCAGTGAGGAAGAACGTATTGAGAAATTACAAATCATTGCTCTGTTTACATTTCTATTATAAGAGTTAAATATTTGTTTTAACTAAAGGATTATTACTTTCACCTGCCTCTTAATGAAGGTTGTTTAGCGAAGCCATTTCAAAGCTATGCACATAGGAAAATTCTGTGCCTGTCTCATTTTGTATTTTATTGCAGGAATTAAAGTTTGGTCAATGCTCTAACTTGCAGAGATTTCTAACTTAAGTTAATAAAGAACTAGTTTTTTGTGTGTGTGTATTTTCTTTTTGTTGGCAATATTTAATGGACTTGTTAATTGTTCTTTGGAAATTAAGAGGTAGTTATGGAAGACCATGTAAGGGGCAGGGAAAACTACTTACTTGGGTGAGGGAATCTGAAAACTTAATCCTAAAGCCATAACTTATTAACTAAATGACCTCGGGCGAATCTCTTCTCTGAAGTGAATTATATGAATTTCACTTGAGTTGATGGAATGGTAGTCAAAAAACTAACATGGAATGATTAGTATATTGGTCCCAAGCAAGGACTCTGGAATCGGACTGCCTAGGTTCAACTCTCATCTCAGTTACCTACTGCATTTGGCCTGCAGCAAGTTACTTAACCTCTCTATGAATCATTTCATTATCTATAAAATGTGGATGAAAGTAGTACTTATCAGACTCGGTGCCTGTGGCTCAGTGGGCTAAGGCGCCAGCCACGTACACCTGAGCTGGCGGGTTCGAATCCAGCCCAGGCCCACCAAACAACAATGACGGCTGCAACCACAACAACAAAAAAATAGCTGGGCATTGTGGCAGGTGCCTGTGGTCCCAGCTACTGGGAGGTGGAGGCAGGAGAAGTGCTTGAGCCCAGGTGTTGTAGATTGCTGTGAGCTGTGATGTCACAGCACTCTACCCAGGGTGACAGCTTGAGGCTCTGTCTCAAAAAAAAAAAAAAGAAAGTAGTACTTATCACAAAGATGATTAAATGAGCTAGTATATGTAGAGCATGTAGGTAGTACTATTACTTGTGAGAATTGTTATGGTAAGAATGGTCTTAATATTGAAATTAGTTAATAAGTTTATTTACAGAATAATTTAGCACCTATCATACTTCAATTTTTTTTGATTATCAAGAAGAAAATGCAGCCCTTATGGATGACAATCAAAACCATCTATACATCACAGTGCTTACTGTTTGCAACCATTAATGTGACCTTTCTACTCCATACTCCATTGCCTTCATCAATGTGATTTACTATCCTAGGAGGCTATTACCAAAGAAGATAATAGTTGCAAATAACTTTATTACTCATTCTGGGAAATTCCTGAAAGACACATTGACTCTTTGATGGAAAGCATTGGGCAATAGTTTACACCTCAAACTCTTTGAATTCCTTGTCTTAGAATTCTGACCTTGCTTTGTCCATCAATCCTGTATTTCTTTTTCTTTTTCTTTTTTTTTTTTTGTAGAGACAGAGTCTCACTTTATCTCTCTCAGTGGAGTGCCATGGCATCACACAGCTCACAGCAACCTCCAACTCCTGGGCTTAGGCGATTCTCTTGCCTCAGCCTCCCGAGTAGCTGGGACTACAGGAGCCCGCCACAACGCCCAGCCATTTTTCTGTTTTGCAGTTCGCCAGAGGTTGGGTTTGAACCTGCCACCTTCGGTATATGGGGCCGGCGCCCTACTCGATGAGCCACAGGTGCCACCCAATCCTGTATTTCTTACATGGTCTTTCCTTTTCATTTTGGTCCCCCTGCCCCAGGAGGGTAAGCTGGGGAGTGGAATATGTGTAGTCTGTTTAAGCTATCATCTTTGGGTAAATGTCCCTTAGCCCTTAGTAACTCACCTTATAAATACAGCTAGTGCTAGCTGAAGACCTGAGGGGATAGAGATACTTCTTCCTGCCTGAGACACTATCGTTTTCTGAAAAGAATGCACACAAAACCCAGAGCAAATACTAAATTGTTCTTAGCTGCAGTGAACTAGTAGCTAATCCTTATGGACAGAGGGCTGAGGGGGACCAGGACTCATCTACCTTCTGTACATAGAACCTTATGTGGGCTGGGTGCCATGGCTCAGGCCTGTAATTGTAGTACTCTGGGAGGCCAAGGCAGGTGAATTGCTTGAGCTCCACAAGTTCAAGACCAGCCTGAGGAAGAGTGAGACCCCATCTCTACTAAAAATAGAAAAACTTAGTCCCAGCTACTCGGGAGACTGAGGCAAGAGAATCGTCTAAGCCCAGGAGTTGGAGGTTACTGTGTGCTGTGTGACCCCATGGCACTCTACCATGGGCAATAAAGTGAAACTCTGGCTCTACAAAAAAAAAAAAAAAAAGAAAGAAAGAAAGAAAAAATAGAAAAACAGGGAAGAAGATCACTTGAGCCCCAAAGTTGGAGGTTGCTGTCAGCTATGATGCCACAGCACTCCACCCAGGGCAATAGCTTGAGAGTCTGTCTCAAAAAAGAACCTTATGTGTACATTTATGTGTATATGAACAGTATCCTATGTGGCCATTTCCTAGGCCTTTCAAGGGCCTCGCTGTTAGACATCACCTTGCTCACTGACTCCTTTCCCCATTCTTTCTCACTTCTGGTGCCAGTTATTGAATCATTGGCTCTCAAATCCACATTCATTCTTTTTACCTGCTATGGGAAAATGGATCCCGGCCCTTTGAATCTGTTTCTATTGCCACCTGCACAATAGCAGGTGCTGGAGAGATACTGTAGGAGGAAAGGATTTCATTTCATGCTGTGCTGTGCTGGCTCAGGCAGGTTCCCATAAGGCTCTGGGCTTCTCTAATGTAGGCAGCTTCTGCAGCACCCAGCTCCCCTGGTGCACAGCAGCCAGCAGCATCTATCATCTAGCAGCTTCCCCTGGTACCCATCTTGGGTGGTTTTGTAGCAGAGTGCCTCTTGTGAGACACCGACCTATGAACAGCCTCATGGGGATCCGTGAGGGTAGATTTTTCCCAGCAAGTTAGAGAGGGTGCATTTACAGTGTCAAAGAACACAATTTCAACAAACTGAGTTTTAAAGATGTAACTGGTTTTCTTAGCAATTTATGAGCCAGGCAGCATCCAGTCTACAAAACAGGAGCTCCACTGGGCATGGCAGAACAGTCATTTTTGGAAGATAGCTTGGGAAGAAATAAGGAAATGGCATAGTACAAAATGTGGGCTGCTTAATAACAGGTTGCTTTTCTTGTCTGGGTTAAAGCAGAGGTGGCTTTCTTATCCCGCTGACTCAGATTGCTTGGGACCCTTTTGATTGCTTGTCATCAGTCTCCTATTTAGAAAACTGGCCTGTTTGGGGATTTGGCTATTATCTCTTTCCTGATTTCTCAAAAGGTCATATATTATAAGCAAGAAGCTTCAGTTTCAGTTTGGTGACATGAAACCTTAGTATGAATGACTTCATTTTGGTTTAGTCTGTTGGGGCATAGAGCTCAATCCAAATCAATGGCCTTTCACATTTTAATTAATACCAGCAAGTTCTTTAGTTGTGACATCACATCAGTTCTCTGTCATCCAGTGAGCCAGGACCATGACTTCCCAACAAAGTCTGAATCTCAGCCCTGGGAGGAAAATAATCTTCCTTGGGCACTCCATCTTGGGCGAAGGAGTGGTGGCTGTTTTTTATATCTGCCATTCCTATATTCTATAGAGAAAGTCAATAACTTTCTCCATGTGTTTTTTCCCCTGGATTGGACCAAGACTGATATGCTTCTCAAGTCATTTCTCTCCCTTTATTCTTTTGCCTCCTTGATGTAAAGTGGGGAGGGAGATGAGGCCTTTCCCTAAGTGTTTGCCAAACACCCCATTAGAAATAATTAAGTTACAGTACCCATCTGTCTTGTATGAAGGTTTGTAGATTTTGTAGCTTCAGGTACACCTAATTACAACATTTTTTCTCCTCCTTCCAATTGCCAGTCCTCCAATTCAGACAAGCTCAGAGCCTGGTCGTCTCTTATTCTGGAGTTACAGGGAAGGGTAATATGAAGAGTGAAGGCCTTTGGCTAACCTTTTGGAGAATTTAAAATCAGACACATTCTGCCTTCACAAAAACTAATTTTCTTCCAAAACTGTCTATATGAGGCAAAAGACAAAGTTCTATAAGTGAAATCCATTATTTAGTTTCTGTATGTATGTGTACGTATGTACGTGTTTTATTGGGAACTGAAACACTGACTTTATTACTTTTGCCCTCTCTCCGCTGTAATTTACATTACATAGCATGGCATGTTATCTGGTAATGGTGTATTACAATGATTGATTATGATCTCCTTCCTCATTGAGATGTGCTATGTGTGTATTTCTGTGTTTTTTTTTGAGACAGAGCCTCAAGCTGTCACCCTGGATAGAGTGCAGTGGCATCACAGCTCACAGCAGCCTCCAATTCCTGGGCTCAAGCGAGTCTCCTGCCTCCACCTCCCAAGTAGCTGGGACCACAGGCGCCCGCCACAACGCCCGGCCATGTTTTGGTTGCAGCCATCATTGTTGTTTGGCAGGCCTGGGCTGGATTCGAACCCGCCAGCTCAGGTGTACGTGGCTGACGCCCTAACCCGCTTAGCTACAGGCGCTGAGCCTGTGTTTTTTAAATTTTAAATTAAAAATATCTCAAACTGGCTTGGCACTTGTAGCACAGTGGTTAGGGCGTCAGCCACATACACCCAGGCTGGCAGTTTTGAACCTGGCCTGGGCCAGCTAAACAGCAATGACAATGGCAACCAAAAAATAGCCGGGCATTGTGTTGGGTGCCTGTAGTCCCAGCTACTTGGGAGGCTGAGGAATGAGAATTGCATAAGCCCAAGAGTTTGAGATTGCTGTGAGCTGTGACGCCAATGCACTCTACCAAGGGCGACATAGTTAGACCCTGTCTAAAAAAAAAAAAAAAAAAACAAAACTCAAACTTCAAGGAATAAGACAGGTATTAACAAAATACGTTTAGAAATAATTTATGAAATTGAAAATGATCAGCATTTATGTCTAAAATTACTTCTTCTTTCTGTACTAACCTTTCAGTTGTAGAAGTTATTTTTAAATTCTTTTAACCCACTAGGCAGCTGCTATTGGACCATTCACCTAATTCTGTTCATCACTTCTGAGTCTCTTGCACTGAAGCCAAAACACCAAATGTAACAATGATTATCTACCTTTTAAAATATAATAAGCGCATTCGTTGCAAAAATAAAAATCTATATATCTCAGCTTTATTAAAGTATGATGATCATACAATCATACATTAAATATAACTTAACATATTTAAAGTGTACAGTTTGATGAGTTTTAATATTTGTACATACTCATGAAATAATCACCACAATGAAAATAGTGAACATTTCACTTCCAAACTTTCTTTGTATCCGTTTGTAAGTGTCTCCTGCATCTTCTATCCCAAAGAATTCACTGGTCTGTTTTCTGCTGCTATTGATTAGTTAGTATATTCTAGAATTTCATATAAATGGAATCATAAGATATGTACTTATTTTTGTTTGACTGTTTTCACACAGAATCATTCTTCTGAGATTCATTTATGTTATTGTAAGTACCATTAATCAATTCCTTTTTCAGTTCAGCAAATGATTTCTCAGTTCTAAGATTTCTGGTTTTCTTTTATTATTTCAAAATTTTTGTTAAATTTATCTGATTGATTTTTTTTTTTTTTGAGACAGAGCCTCAAGCTGTCACCCTGGATAGAGTGCGGTGGCATCACAGCTCACAGCAACCTCTAGTTCCTGGGCTCAAGCAAGTCTCCTGCCTCCAACTCCCAAGTAGCTGGGACTACAGGCACCCGCCACAACGCCTGGCCATTTTCTGGTTGCAGCCATCATTGTTGTTTGGCGGGCCTGGGGGGGATTCGAACCCGCTAGCTCAGGTGTATGTGGCTGGCGCCTTAGCCCTTTGAGCTACAGGCGCCGAGCCATATCTGATTGATTTTTGAATTGCTTTTCTGGGTTATTTTGGAAAGCACTGAGTTTCCTTTTTTTTTTTTTTGGTTCAGACAGAGTCCTACCCTATGCCCTGAGCAGAACGCAATGGCATCCTAGCTGACTGCAACCTCAGATTCCGCAGCAGAAGCCGCTGGGATTACAGGCGCTCGCTGTGGCGACAGGCTGGGTTTTTCATTTTTTTAGGAGTCGAGGGACTTGCTCTTTCTCAGGCAAGTCTTGAACTCCTGAGCTCAAGCAAGTCTCCCTCCTCAGCCTCCCACAGTGCTAGTGTAATAAACTGAGTCACAGAGATAGAAAGATAGACCCCAATTTAATGTAATAATTGATAAATTTATTACACCTGCAAGGAGCTGATACTTCAAAGGCATGCAGCCCCGAATGCTAGGTGAACAGTCTTTTTATACTATTTTTCTTGTGTGGTCAGGAAAGCAAGCTAGTGTAATACAGAAGCTAATCATAGCAATTAAGGCAGGGTTGCAGGGTGGGGGGTACATATTGGTTCATAAATCACAAGATACATCATAAGTTCATTACTTCGTGGTTCAGGGGTACAAGGGACGGGCATAGGAGTTGGGTAAGTTTCCAAGGAACCCGGGAAGCTTATCTCTTCTCCCGGAATTTAGCTCCTCCACCCTTGCGGGGGTTGGGGCTAAAACACTCTCCCTTTGAAGGGTAAAGGGTTTGTTATATTCTTTAAATCTATGGGTTTGGGGGGGTTAGTGGCAGGGATCGGGGGCTTGGGCAGGGGCAGGGGGGTTGGTTATTACACTAGGATTACCACCACGCCTGGAGAGTTTCCTTAAAACTACTACTTTGATGTTCTGTAATTTTTGGTCATCTGGGTATATTATATACCCAGTAAAGGAATTATAGGGTCAAATGGCAAGTCTATTTTTAGATCTTTGAGTATTCTCCAAACGTCTTTCCAAAATGGATGTATTAGTTTATTTTGTTGCATGTCAATTATAACTCAAAAAGTCGGTTTATAAGAAAAGGTTTGCACAGGATAGAAAAGCAAAAATTGGTTGTGAAGGGCGAGGCAGCAGTTTAAAAACATGGCCAAGAATTCCTCCACACTCTTCCCAATGAGAGGTAGCTCCTGTGTCCCTTGGCATTGAATCTAGGCAGGTGTACGACTACAGCGACCAGTAGAGGGTAGAGGAAGTGACACTATGTGACTTTCATCTTGTTGGCTGGGAAAATCCCTGTGATGGGTAATTTTATGTGTCCACTTGACTAGAACATGAGGTGCCCAGAATAAACATTGTTTCTGGATGTGTCTGTGAGGACATTTCCTAGATGAGATTAGCATTTGAACTGGTGAACTCAGTAAAGTAGACAGGCCCCAGCACCACAGGGGTCCTCACCCAGGTCCTCAAGGCCTAAACGGAACAAAAGGAGGAGAAAGAAGGAATTCCACCCTCTGCCTGGCTATTGAGTTGAGGCATCTCAACATGGTGATGCTGTTGGCTACCCTGCTTCTCAGGCCTTTGGACTTGGAATGCATTACATCATCGGCTTTCCTGACAGCAGGAGATGGGACTTCTCAGCTACCATAATCTCATGAGTCAATTCCTCATAATAACTATATTTTAAATTAATGTATATAAACAGATATATAGTCATGCATCGCTTAGCAACAGGGATATGTTCTGAGAAATGCAATGTCACTGTTGTGCAAATGCCATAGAATGCACTTATGCGGACCTGGATGTACAGCCTAGTGCACACAGCTCACAGCAACCTCAAACTCCTGAGCTCAAGTGATCCTCTTGCCTCGGTTTTTCTATTTTTTTTTTTTAAGAGAGGAGGTCTTGATCCAGCTCAGGCTGGTTTCGAACCTGTGAGCTCAGGCAATCCACCTGCCTCAACCTCCCAGAGTGCTAGGATTACAGGTGTGAGCCACTGCACCTGTGTCTTAGTTTTTAACAAAAAAGTTTAAACAAAAAAATTTTTTTAATAGAGAAAGCTTATAGAATAAGTATATAAAGAAAGAAAATAGTTTTGTACAGCTATAAAATGTGTTTGTGTTTTAAACTAAGTTATAACAAAAAGTTAAAAAAAAATTTAAAAGTTCGTAAAGCAAAAAAGTTATGGTAAGCTAAAATTTTATTAATTTTATTATTAAAAACAATTTTTAATAAATGTGATGTATCCTTTCAGTATGTTGTTTATATAAAATCCATGGTAGTGTAATGTCCTAGGCCTTTGCATTCACTCACCACTCACTGAATCACCCAGAGCAACTCCCAGTCCTACAAGCTCCATTCATGATAAGTGCTCTATTCAAGTGTACTATTTTCTATATTTGATATCAGATTTGTACTGTACCCTTTACACTGTATTTGTACTAATATACCAGACTTACCATTGTGTTACTGTTACTTACAGTTTACAGTATAGCAATATGTTATGTGGGTGTGTAGCCCAGGAGCACAGGGCCATACCATTGGAGCCTCAGCCCTCTACCCAGGGCAACAGCTTGAGACTCTGACCCAAAAAAAAAAAACCTAAGAGGCGGTGCCTGTGGCTCAAAGGAGTAGGACACTGGCCCCATATGCCAGAGGAGGCGGGTTCAAACCCAGCCCCGGCCAAAAACCGCAAAAAAAAAAAAAAAAAAAACCTAAGACACAAACACATACATTAGCCTATGCCTACGTTGGGCCAGGATCACTGGCAGGAAATGGCCTGCTTTGCCTCAGTAGCTTTTGTACACTTTTCCACCCAGTGAAGGACCTGCCTGAAATGTAGACATGAGTACACTTTTAAATAACAAAGCTGAGTGCAGTGGCTGGTACTTGCAGTCCTAGGTACTGGGGGTGGGGGTGACTGAGGTGAGAGAATTGCTTGAGCCTCAGAGTTTTAGACCAGGCTGGGTGACATAGCAAGACCCCATCTCTATAAATAAATAATTGTATAATAAATATATCAACCACTAACAGTCATTTAGTATCAAGTATTATGTACTCTATATTACTGTGTATGCCATACTTTTATATGACTGGTGATGGGTTTGTTTACACCAGCATCACCATAAACCCATGAGTAATGTGTTGTGCTATGACATTACAGTGGCTATAGCATCACTAGGTGACGGGAATTTCTCAGCTCCATTACAATCTTACGGGACCACTATCATACACACTGTCCATAATTGACAGAAACGTCATTATACAGTGCATATACAGCGTGTGTGTGTGTGCAGTCTGAAGACCCCTAACACAACTCCACTTTTAGTCATGTAAAAAGTCCAGCTACTCTGATGCTATGAGGGAGCCGAGCTGCTCAGAGAGAACCCTGCAGGTAACTCTAGACAGTAATCCCAGCTGCAGCCTCCAAGTCACATGATGAATCCAGACCCCCGTCATCTGAATCATGCAACAAAGACAAACGTCCTTGCTGGGGCATCTTCAGATTCCTGGCCTGCAGAATCCGGGAGCATAGCAAAGCGTGATTGCTTTACACCACTGCATTCAGGGTATTTGTTGCACAGCAACATTACCTGGAGTGCCAGATTACCACGACTCAATTTGTAGACTGTCCTTTGTGGCGTGTGGCTGTAATAGGGTAGCAGCAGGAGTGCTGCAGAGGCCGCCAACTGAAGCCCTGGAAAATGGCTGGGAAGTCTGGGGCCATCAGCTTAAGGCAGAGCAACACCTCTCCTCAGAGGAGGTGACTTACACACCTACCCTTGAAGACATCAGGCATTCCCTGCAAGTCGGTAGGCATCTCTCTTTCCTTCCCCACCTAAGTCTCCTTTGGCTGCAGCCAGAATGACACAGTCACCACACCGTGAAGGGCCTCTACACCATCATTTTTCAGTGACTGCTGCAAAAAAGAAATCACTAAGAAAAGAAGTGGTGGTAGCCATTGTCTTTGAAGGGTTCACAGTCTTGTGGGAAGGGAATATAGATCACTTTTGTGATCACTTACCTAATTTTTATCACTTTAATATCTGCCTTCCCACTAGACTGAACTCCTTAAGAAACTAGGTCTGCTTTGCTGACTTGGTTATCCCAGGAGACATGTGATAAGTGCTTACTGAATGATTGAATTGAATTGTCAACTGATAACTTGTTCTGCGTAGGTCCAAGCAGTATTTGTAGCATATTGCAGATCACATTCCTTCTAAAAGCCACCTAGTCTCCTGGGAAGGTACGCAGGGGAGAAATCCAGCCCCTAGAATGGGGGGAAGAAGTACTGGCTCCCTGCCAGCATCCACGCATCACTCACCTGCTGGAACCTGCCCCGGTCTGCTCCAGGCTTTACCACACAGAGAAACACCAGACATAAGTAGCACTAAAAATAATCCGTGCTTGCTTATACCAAGTTGCCAAACCATAAATTTATCTTTATGTTTTTATTCACAACAAATTCACACATTTCTTACCAATTATGCGAAGAATCTCTTTTTTCTCTCCTCATTCTAAAAGTCCAACTGTTTCAAGCTTTATGGGGACCCTCTCTGTGTCACCTCCCAGATCTGGTAAATGAATTTATCTTTATGAATTTTTAATCCTCAGCTGTCTCCCCATCAGCCACAACCTCTCAAAACTGAAGCACCTTCACGCACTCAGCCTTCATGCACACAGCTCACAGCCTTTTGGCTCTCCGACTGCGATCATTTTCATTTTTGTGCTGGATGTTTTAGACCTTGTTGATATCAGAAGTGAGGACTGCAGCCTCAGATGAGCAGCTCCTGGGATGAGAAGGACCTTGCATTGGAAATCGAGTCTGGAGTCGATTCTAATCAGGTCCTCTGCAAAACCCCAATGGCAAAGCTACAATAACAACGCTGCCGACACTCTGGCGTTCCCTGTGGTCTGGCATTCACTATATCTTCCCCCTATAATTAGATCACTGGAGACTTGGCCAATGAAAATGAGATTTATTTCGACCTCCTCTCCTTCCCCAGCTGTGCCTCTAGAACTCATGTTTAGCTGCTTAATCCTCTGAACCAGGTCTCCCCTCTGGGCTTGGAGTCAGCAAGTAGGGCCAGGAGATAGTTTCTTCGAAGGAAAGCCCTCTCTTGCTCCTTGTGAAATGATGCCTCCTGGTTCCACAGGGAAAATTCTTGCCTTCAAATTTTGCCAAAAATTAAAATTTTCTATTCTAGACTTTTCTAATTTCTCTTCCATGTCAAAAAGTTTTTTTAAAAAAGAAATCTTGTGGAGAAGCAAGAATCCAACGTACTCAATTCTAATACGAAGGCAGCAGATGATCTAATGCAAAGGGTCGGGTAGAGGAAGGGTGGGTGGGGAGGGGGAAGGGGAGGGGGATGGAGGTCACAGTGTATGGCACACCTCTTGGGGGCAGGACACGATTATAAGAGGGACTTCACCTAACAACCACAATCAGAGTAACCTAATTCTTTGTACCCTCAATGAATCCCAAACAATAAAAATTTTAAAAAAAGAAATCTCGAAAAGTTCAGGAAATGTTCATGGGGCTTATGAATTCTATAATCATGTGTGACACTGTCTTCCTTGTTTCATTTTGTCTCCTCGCTGTGCTGGCCTTGTTCCCCCCACCCCTAAACCTGTGACTCTTCGCCCAGACTAGAGGCAGGAGAGGCCCTCCACCTACCAGCCCAGGGCAGAGAGGGCTTCATGGCAGACCTGGGTCACTCAACTACCTGACTTATTCGCCCTTGCTGGGGCTGGGTTTCCTCATGAGAAAATCATGTCTCTCAGAGGGTTTTCAATGGCTTCATTGAGGCTCGGCAACTGTGGCTCAACGGGCTAAGGCTCCAACCACGTATACCTGAGCTGGCGGGTTTGAATCCAGCCTGGGCCCGCCAAACAACAATGACGGCTACAACCAAAAAAAAAAAAAAAAAAAAAAAGGCCGGGCATTGTGGCGAGCACCTGTAGTCCCAGCTACTTGGGAGGCAGAGGCAGGAGACTCGCTTGAGCCCAGGAATTGGAAGTTGCTGTGAGCTGTGATGCTATGGCACTCTATCCAGGGTGACAGCTTGAGGCTTTGTCTCAAAAAAAAAAAATCAATGGCTTCATTGAGCTGGCAAATGCCACCTTTGCACCTAATGAATGCTCAATAAATGTTATGTCCTCCCCCTTGTTGAGGTCCCAATACCTCAACTATTTTTATGGGGCTCTAAAGCTGGAATCCTGGAAACCCTGGGAAGCCAAAACCTCAAAACAAAGGCAAAGTCTTTAAAGACGCAGAAATGTCTATTTGAGGAGGTGGCCATCACCTCAAGTCTCCCCAAAGTGTTTCTGTTCTCCCCTCAGCCCTTGTTTCGATGTCGGTGATGCCTTGCCCGCCTCACTCACCATCTCCCCAGGCCAGCAGAGGTCACACTGATGACTAAAGCCTCCGTTGGCTCAGAGGAGCAAGAAGGAGGAGGTGTGTAGAGAGGTGCCTGGCAGTGGGTGAGACTCAAGGACAGGGATGGGAAGCAGAGTCCAGGTGAGCCAGGAACATTCCTGCACGTTTCTAGTTTGAGTTATAACCTGACAGTGAAAAATGGAGCATGACCAAAAAGGTAGATGAAGGTGGGCAAATGTCCATCACAAGGAGGCCCCCCCTCCAGAAATAATTTCAACATTCATCTTTTTAAAAAGAGAACACAGGGTGGTGCCTGTGGCTCAAAGGAGTAAGGCGCCGGCCCCATATGCCGGAGGTAGCAGGTTCAAACCCCGCCTCGGCCAAAAACTGCAAAAAAAAAAAAAAAAATTTTTTTAATGCCAGTTTAAAAACATTAAAAAATAAATAAAAAGAGAACACAGGAGCTTCACAACACGTAATTTAGGATGAGCAATTTGACAATATGCAGAAAAATCCTTTAAAATATGTACATACTTGATCCAGCAATTTCACTTACAAGTATTCATCCCAAAGATAACAAATGCAATGTGGGGACCCGGTCTGACTCCCACTTTAAACAGACTAACTGTATAAAAACATTTGGGAGACTACAAGAAAATTTGAATTCTGGCTGGATAGCTGATATTCAGAAATTATTAGTAACATTCTATTATTAATGTCTATACTTTATTTGCTTGGCCTTGTTTTTTAACATATTTTTAAATTTGATCTTATTTTATTGTTAGTTGTGGCAAAGTATACTAACATAAAATTTACCATTTTATCCATTTCTAAGTGTATAGTTCAGAGGCATTAAGTATATTCACACTGTTAGGCAACCATCACCACCAGCCATCTCCAGAACTCTTTTTATTTTCAATATCCATTAAACAATAATTCCCCATTGTCCTTTTCTCCAGCCCCTAGTAATCTTTATTCTACTTTCTGACTCTATGAATTTGACTACTCTAGGTACCTCATTTCAAGGAATTACATATTTGTCCTTATGTAACTGGTTTATTGTCCCCATGGTGTATGTGTCAGAATTCTTCCTTTTTAAGGCTGAGTGATAGATATTTCGTTGTATGCAAATACTACATTTTATTTATTCATTCATCTGTTGATGGACACTTGGCCATTGTCAATTGTGCTATTATAAACATGGGCATACAAATACATCTCCAAGACTCTGCTTTCTTGGAGAGAAATCCTTTAGGGTAGAATTATTAATTTTTGTAAGTTGTTGCACAATACTTTATAAATATCCATAAAGTTATGTTTCTAAAAAAGGAGAAAGTCCTAATCTCTAGAAGATACATCCTGAAGTATCTATGGGAAAAAATGATATAAGATCTCAGACTTGCATTAAATGCAGCAGGAGTCGGAGAGTATAAAATTAAACAAGATTGGATGTATTTTAAATAATTATTGAAGCCAGGCAGGGGATGGGAAGTGGGACCTCACTTTTGTATTTTCTTGACATTTTTCATTTTAAGAAGTTTCAGAGAGACATGGTAATGGATACAAAGACTTATATTCATAGAAAAATTAAAAACAAACTAAATGCACCCTAATGGAGGTTTGCTAAATAAATTATGATACATTTATATTACAGAATATTCAAAGCAGCCTTTTAGAAACTGCTACTAAAATATGTATGTTACAGGGATAGATATTTATAAAGTATTGTGCAATATTAAAAAGTAAGCTTATAAAAATTATGTGCAATGTGTTTACACTTTTGTTTAAAAACTAACATATATCTATCTATACAGAAGAATACAGCCAAATGTTATCAGAGATTACTTGGGGTAGTGGAACTAAGGGTAATCCTTTGTCTATCAGTCTTTTCCCAGTTTCTACCATGAGCATGAATCACTTGTTCACTGAAAAGTATTTTTTTTATTCAATCATAGCTGTGTACAATAATGCAGTCATGGGGTACAATGTGCTGGTTTTATATACAATTTGAAATATTTACCAGTTCAATGAAAATATTTTGAAAATTATTTTTTTTAAGTATTACAAAATTCATGGCCACCTTGACCATTTCATTCTCTTTTCCTTCTACATACGTGTGTGTCTTACATGTGCCTGTGTCTGTGTGTGTGCATGCATGTCTGTGTCTATTTGCCTTTCTGTGTATCTGTGTCTGTGAGTGCCTGTGTGTGTCTGTGTATGTGCAAATGTCTCTGTGTGTGTCTATGCATGTTTCTGTGTGTGTGTCTGCTTGTCCGTGTATCTGTGTCTGTATGTGCCTGTGTGTCTGTATTTCTGGGTATGTGTACATGTCTGTGTGGTTCTATGTGTATATCTGTGTGTGCTGTGTGTCTGTGTGCACATGTCTATGTATGTACACATGTGTATATGTTTCTGTATTTCTGTGCATCATGTATCTGTGTGTCTGTATGTCCCTGTGTTTGTGTACATGTCTGTGAGTCTCTGTGTATCTGCGTGTCTATGTTAAGGCTCCTTAAGTGACTGCCAACTCTCAGGAAATCAAGTAGACGGTGTTTATGGTAACAACTACATTCCTAACCTATAGAATTATCCATTTATTCATAACTAATATCATCAGAAACTGTTAGCACAGCATTGCTGTGCCCCTAAGGCTGACAGGTCAATCACTCTCTTACTTACAACCCTTTGGTTAGTCACATAAACCAACTTCAGAAAAACCTAAATTGGTGGTTCTTAAACTAACAGGACAAAACTATTTTCATTGTAATACAAAACTGTTATGTGCCTTTTGCACTCTCCTCCATTGCTGAGGACACAGTTTTCCAGGGCCTACAAGAATTACAACAGATTGTACATAGAAGCCCAGACAGAATCCAGCCACCCTCTATGAAATCCGGCATTAAAGAGATGTGAAATGGGTTTATTGCTATTTTTCGATTAAGAAATAGTTTAAATTATCAGTTTTAAATTCTAAATTCAATAAATACCAATAAATATAATCCACAAAAATCTGTTTGGTTTCCTCAACAAATTTTAAAAAGTGTAAAGAGGTCCAGTACCAAAACTTTTTTCTTACAGGAACAAAACAAACAAACAAAAAATGTCTAAGTTCTATCACAGGTCCAGCTAAAGGCAGCAGGCCCCTGTGGACCCTCAACCCGGACCTAAGGGCAGGAATGGCCTGCCCCTCTCTGGGGTGGCCTGTGGCCCTGCACGTCCCACTTCCCTCATCAGAGACCACCCCGCTGGCCCTGGCGGTGGAGAAGGCGCCGCTCAGACAGAGCAGGAGGTCTCGGGACGCCGAAGATTCGCGGGTTTCCACCCGTGCTGCTGGAGAGCTGGGTACAGACAGGATCCTAGCCCCCTACGCAGCAGCCACTTTCCTCGCTGCGCAAAAAAGGTTGAGTCAGAAGAAAAGCAAGAGCACCAGGGTTTATTAGGAAGGTGAAGCGCGGCGGCCAGGACTTCAATGCTTCCCCCGCCCACACAATGAGGGCGGGGATATGCTGTGAGGGGCGTGGCCTCCGTAAGGGGGCGGGCAGTCCCGAAGCAGAGAGACGCCCTCCCCCTGATTGACGCCGTCTTGGGAATCCCCCTGGGCGGCCGGCGAGCTACGGGACCGGGAGGCTTCCGGAAGGAAAGTTTATGGCATTAGGGTATAATGAAGTTAAAGCTAGCAGTGGGGTCAACCTTTAGCTATCTTGGATTTAATCCATTTGAACCGTTTGTAGCCGTGTCCTGTTAGGGGGTTGCGTGTACCTTCCCCCTGAGTCAGCAACTGGTCCAGTGGAGGGCCACGCCCAGGAGGTGCCCTGGGGATTCGCTCATGCCTCTCCGACGCCCCTCTGGGCTCTGCCAACCTCGGGTCGCTCCTTGCAGCGCTCCCAGATAAGCCACCTGGCAAGTCACCTCCTTCATCAAGCTCGTTGTCAACCCAGACCACAGAAAGAGAAGCCGTCTTTAGGAGAAAATTATATTTATTGGGAAAGGGCAAACGTGAGCGTATGCAGCGAAGTAAAGGAAGACAAGGGCTGTTAAAGGAAAAATGAGGAGGGTCACATAAGTTGTTTGGAAGCCATTATCCTCTGCAAGAGTGGTGTCCTTGCAGAAATACTGTTGGGGGGGGGATGTTTCTGTGGCCTTTGTGCAAGGCTGAGGTTCTACAGAGTCTTTGGGGTAGTTCTTGTTATCAGGAATACTTACTGAGAACCCTCCCCTTGCAGCCTCTCTAGCTCTATCCTCAGGGTTTTAACACAAGTGACTCCATTATGATTCTGACAACTTTCACACCTTGAATGGTCCCCTCTGCATGTGAAAAATCCTAATTTTCAAGGCTTCCCACAGTTTGGCCCTTTCAGATCACCTTACTATCAAGCCCCTTGTCACTCTTTCCAGACCTCCAGCTCTACCAGCAGACAACGGGGTCTCAGAGGCGCTGGGTTTCTTCTCTCCCTCTCCCCATCACTGGTGCCCTCCCTCCATTTCCTCCTAACCCTGGCTTAAATGCCCCCTCCTTCCAGGAAGATGTCCCCTCTTCCTCCCCATCCGCCATCTGTAAACTCACTGCCTCCCAGCCCTCCTGGACACTCCTGTCCTCCTGTGCCTGCTGTCCTGGCTCTGGCACAGAGTTCCTGAAACCTTTGGAGTTGGCGGCCTTTTGTAGGCTGAGATGGGACATGGGGGGAGTGATACTCCAGGTAGGATGGGTGCTGGTGACCAGGAAAACCACCCACATGGTTAGTGTTAGAACTTTCAGTCCCACCCCACCCCGACCTCCAAGAAGAGGGGATTAGATTCAATCGCCAATAGCCAATGATTTGGTGACTGAACCAAACTGAGGTCTGCTCCAGCCAGACACTGAAGCTGAGAGTTTCAGTGGGAGGAAGAGACAGCTTTGTGGCATGACAAATAACAAGGAGAATGGGCAGCTAATGCTTAAAACCCAAACTCCCCAATGCCTTATGAGTGGAGATGTTTAAAATAAAACTATATTTCAGGCAGGAGAAATTGTAAATCAGTACATTGCAGATACATGGGCCTTGTCCAAAAAGATGGGATAGTTTGGGGGGCGGGCAGGATGAAAGTGGATTCTGAGATTCTTGGATGGGGGAAAGGAAGGTTAGAATAGGTCCACATCGGCTTGGCGCCTATGGCTCAGCAGGCTCGAATCCAGCCTGGGCCCACCAAACAACAATGACGGCTGCAACCAAAACATGGCCGGGCGTTGTGGCGGGCACCTGCAGTCCCAGCTACTTTAGAGGCGGAGGCAAGAGACTTGCTTGAACCCAGGAATTGGAGGTTGCTGTGAGCTGAGATGCCACAGCACTCTATCCAGGGTGACAGCTTGAGGCTCTGTCTCAAAAAAAAAAAAAGAATAGGTCCACGTCTTTCCAGACCCCTCAGGGGAAATTTAGAACAAAGAACAGTGGTCAGAGTACAGTTACTCAGTTTCCCCTGACCTGTATTTTCCATCAAGAACATATGTGAAGATGCCATCTTTTAGTTTCTAGGGAATTGCACAGCTCATGACTAGGGCTCACCTGAAAGGCCATTGTCTCTTCATGTTGCCCATTCACTTTTCAAGGCCAGACAGGTGCCTGTAACTTCCTCTGAAGGAATTCAAAATTTTCCTTTATTTCCATGCTTGGGGGACCAACCCCCTAAAGCGGGTCCCTGCTTGATCTCAATTTCATGAATTGTGCCCTTGCAACAAAACCTCCTTCAAACCCCTGAACAACAGGGTTTGGAGAGCTTCTGGGTTAGTGAGCCCATCACTGGGAGGGGGGTGCACCAGGGAGAGCAGGATGCCCTGCTCCCTGCCGATGCCTTGCCCTATGCATCCCTTCTATTTAGCTATTCCTGAATTTTATCCTTTATCATAAGCCAGTAAAGAAAAGCAAAGCATTTTCCTGAGTTCTGTGAGCTATCTTAGCAAACTATCCAACCAGATGAGGTCCCCATTTAGTTGTGGGAACTCCTGAATTGACAGTCAGTTGGTCCGAGGTGTGAGTGGCCCTTGGGACTTTCAGCTGGGATCTGAAGGGGAGCCTGTCTTGTGGGGTTGCCGCTAACTCCAGGAGGTAGTGTCAGAACTGAATTGCATTGCGGGACAACCAGTTGGGCTCGGAGAATTGCAGAGTTGTCCTGGAAAAAAACAACACACAATTGGTGTGAGAAGCACTGTTGCTTACCTTTGTGTGACCCCAGGAATCCTGGGGTCTCCCTTAAAGTCAGCCCCTAAGAAATGTGGAGGGCAGTGGAGGAGAAAGCCACACTGTGTGATAGAAGCAGGTGCTGGACAGCGGGGTGGAAGGGACCCCATAGCCAGGCAAGGCTCAGCGCCTCCTCCAAGCCTCACCTAGGCAACGCGGAAGTACTAAGACTCCAAATCCCTGAGGCCTTTTCATATCTAGAGTAGGTGAGTTCCAGCCTATGATTTTATGAAGCTTGGAACCCAGGTCATTGTTAATAATGCTTCCTTGCAGTATTGTATTTGATGAGTTGAGTGTCTCAGCACACTGACTTGGGATACAAACAAAAAGAAATTGATTTTTGCCAAAAATCAATTTTTGGAAAAAAATTAGTAACTGTTTTAAAACCACACAAACTTTGTAAAGAACTAAATTTAGCCAGGGGAATGTTTTTCTCCTAAATAAGGACAGAGCCAGTCATTTAATCTCTACTGGGTTTTCTTTTTCCCAGGGAAAGTTCCTCGTGCTTGCGGCCCATACGTTTTCAACTCCTAATTTGAGTGTTAATTTGTCAGTCCTCCCCACCGTGGTTCTCAAGGCTTCCCAGCTCAGAATCATTTGTGACTTTAACGAAGGCACTATTGGTCTCTCTGTCCTGGGTCATTAATACCGCAGCTTAGGGAGGCAGAGCTCCCACAGCCGCCCCAGCGTGATGGATGGCGGTGGGTCTTCACCCTCAGTTCCCACCCCTCTACGTTCCTAAACCACGCGATCACACTCCCCTGCCAGAGCCTGTTGAAACCATCATTTTTCAGGCAGCTTCAAGGAGGCGCTCGCCTTCCCAGTGGCATCTGTTTCCTCGGGCTCTCCCATCATTCATCCCACTTCCCCACAGCATCTCCCTGTCCTTCCCGCTAACTTCTAATCATGTAACTGGAGGCATTAACAGACCTGGTTTGGAAAATGTCACATGCCATTTTGCAATTATGCCAAATGTTATTCTTCCTTCATCATCTGTTAGTAAAACCCACACTCCACGAGCCTCACTGGAGCTGGGGGATCTGAGCCTTTCAGGGCATCTCAGAGACAGCAGCTTCAAGTCGACACGAGTGATGGGTATGAAGGTCCCTCCCGGGAAAGGTTCCTAGAGGACACCAGGCTGTGAGGGAGTTCAAAAAGAGAACTTGCTAGGTGTTCCCAGGCTCCTTACAGGAATGTGCTCAGGTGGTGGCCAGGACATTCCCCTGCCCAAACTGAGCTCCTGCCCAATTGTCGGAAGCCCAGAGCAGGTGGGTAACAGGTCTTCCACACCCCCACCATGTCATCCTGAAACTCCATGGCATTTAGCTTGGGTGTAACACTCCAATAGCAAGACACATCCCTGGATCTAATATCCGGGTTCTAGGGATGATTCTATACTCAGCACCAGCCCCTAGTTATTATTACAAGATAATAACTAGGTATCATACATGCCCACCCACAATACAATGTAAGATACAGTCTGTAACCTCCTAAATTTCAGGCCTAACCATGACCAACATCCTAGAAAGAGGAGACTACCTTTTCCATTCAAGGAACGAGGGCCAGACTGAAGCCTGTGTCTAGCTGAGACCACACTCCTGCTTCTGTTTGTCCCTGGTATTGGGGTTCTCCAGAGAGACAAACCAGTGAATGGGTGGGTGGATGGAAGGGTGGATAGGCCAAGCCTTCGAAGATCTTTCCCTATCCTGGACTCTGAAAGCCAGGGCCTGTCAGGGGACTTCTGGAGACCTTTTAAAAAAAAAAAGGAATGAAGGCCTCCAGCACACCCGGGTGCACACATTCTCTCTCTTTCTCTCTCACACACACATACACAAGCTAACTAGGCTAGATGCCCACCTCAAGGGAAAACACGAGTTCCTCACCACTGGCTTTTTTTTTTTTGAGACAGAGCCTCAAGCTGTTACCCTGGATAGAGTGCTGTGACATCACAGCTCACAGCAACCTCCAATTCCTGGGCTCAAGCGAGTCTCCTGCCTCTGCCTCCCAAGTAGCTGGGACTATAGGCTCCTGCCACAACGCCCGGCCATTTTTTGGTTGCAGCCGTCATTGTTGTTTGGCAGGCCCAGCCTGGATTCGAACCGGCCAGCTCAGGTGTACGTGGCTGGCGCCTTAGCCTGTTGAGCCATAGGCGCTGAGCCCCTCACCACTGGCTTTTAATGTTTAACAGAATTCACACAAGTTTCTTTTGAATTCAGAGATATAGATCAAAACCAAAAAATCTGAAAGACATACAAAGCACAAAGGATACTCTCCAGTAGCTCCTTTTGCATAGGTGGTCACAAGTCTCCAGACCAATTTGAACTGTTTTAAGCCTGCTAAGTTGCCTCAGCACCCTTTGGTTAATTGGAATACCAAAGTCCCTGCCTAATGAGGAGCGCACTTCATGTAAACACACAGCGATGCAGAGACAGCTTTGCACTGTTTGCCAGAAAGGAAGCTGAGGCTCCACGGGCAGTGCAGACCTTACTCTCAGAAGAACTCCGGTGCCACACGGGGGATTCCTACCGTGACTAGGGATGAGAGCCCTGTGTAAGTCCCCTCTGGTCAGCTCACCTAAGTCACCAGGCTGGAGCGGTCCAGCTCATTTCTTTGGTCTCTCAGCACCATCTCAGTTTGGAGGGCAGTTTTTCTGCACCTTCCTGGGATTTTCCCGAAACACCACCTCTGCTCCCCAACGGCATTAATCATCCTGTTCACCCCTCATCACCCCCACCCTCCCTCAAGCACCCACTGCAACCCCTGGAGGCAGAGATACCTTCATCCCGCTTCCCAGCCCCCCACACTCCCTGCCTCCAGACAGGAGTCCCCAGTGATGCTGATGTGAGCTGAGGTCTGCGGGAGGCGGTGCCTCTGTGCTTCCTGAACGTTTCCTCCCTGAGGAAGCCCATCTCATATGTCCTGCTAGCTCAGAGCGGGGCCCTCATTCTGCCACGGATCCAACCGCACGGGAAGCAGCATTCCCAAGGGAGCAGCTGTCTCCGTGCTCAGACGTGGTGCTCTTGCTGCCCCTTTGAGCCTCAGTGTTCTTAGCTGCAGAATGGGAATGGTGTTGTTACTGCCTGCCTAGCGGGGCTCTTAGAGGGGGCTAGAACTAGCAGAGCACCAAGCCCGGAATCTGGCCTGGAGCACATTCTCAAAATGGTACTTGGCATTGTCACCTGAATCCCTCCTGGAATACACCTTCTGCGGTCTCCTATTCACCACCCAACTGTCAGTGTGTGATTCCACCCTCATCCATTAGAGCAGTCACCTGAGGAATCAAGTGCACCTTCTCAGATGCTCTGAAGGCATGCTAGGCTCAGGGTTGCCAGCTTTATCAAATAAAAATGCAAGACGTCCAGTTCCATTTGAATATTGCATGGGACATATTTATATTAAAAATTATTTTTATATCGCGCGCCCTTCCGCCCGCCTACGGAGCCGGAGCAGCCGCCGCCTGCCCGCCAGACAAAGCCGAGAGCCCGCGCCCAGAGCCATGTCCTCGTCCGCCGGCAGCGGCCACCAGCCCAACCAGAGCCGCGCCATCCCCACCCGCACCGTGCCCATCAGCGACCGCCGCACCACGCCCGGGGGGCCGCTCTTCTCCACAACGCAGGGAGGAACTCGAATCATTTATGATCGAAAGTTTCTATTGGACCGTCGCAATTCTCCCATGGCTCAGACCCCACCCTGCCATCTGCCCAATATTCCAGGAGTCACGAGTCCTGGCACCTTAATTGAAGACTCCAAAGTAGAAGTAAACAATTCGAACAACTTGAACAATCATGACAGGAAGCACGCAGTAGAGGATGATGCTCAGTTTGAGATGGACATCTGACTCCTGCAAAGATTAGAAGAAATGCAGCAACCCCGATACTTGCGTGTACCTGGTCTGGCCAATAGGATCAACAAAGAAAAGAGGCAGCAGCACCAGCAGTGCCCATTGCCGTCTTCACCTCCCTTCGGGCGCCAAATGATGGGAAGATGGGTGTCATCTGACCATTCTCCCTGTTCCCTGTTCCCATTCCCAATTAGACAGATTAGATTGAAGGCCCTTGGTGTATTTCTGTAGAGCTAAGCAGCCCATGGAGGAAAATGTTCAACTCTGGCTGCCTTGGTCATTTTTTATTAAGAACCAACCCCCTCAAATTTATCCCAGATCAAGTATCAACCTACCAACCACTGCCTGGCTGGTAGTAGGGATACAGAGGTTTGGTAGGTTCATCATTGTTCATGTTCTTTATCTGTCTATTTTCGTTGTATCCTACATGTGGTTCAGTGCTGCAAGAGGCTGGGTTTGGGTCTTTAAAGTCATCAGGGAGAATGATAAAAAGAGAACTTTCCCTTTCACCTTGAGGTGGTTGTCCTTAGGGACAGCAGTTTGTGCACCTTCACAACTTACCTTGTGACAGTTCTAAGGTCCATTTCCCTTTGCTCTGGGAACTGAGAGCTCCCTTCTGACGTAGAGGGTTTAAAAGCAAAGGAGTAGAAGACATTTCTCATCTTCTTATTTCTTTGCTTTCAAACCCTTTACGTCAGAAGGGAGCCCTTGGTAATTAGCTTTGCTGGAATATTGTTCCTCCCTGTTTACATCTTGTTGCTGGCAGAGATTTTTGTACCTTGAGATAATCAGGTGATTTTGTCTGCTCCCAAAGCAGGTGCATACCACATAATAGAAGCACTTTGGCTTCCACTTGGTGCATTAAGCCTGATTATAGTATTCTGCCAGGATTAGGATTATTAGTAATCCTAAGGATGACTCCTAAATAGAGTTGACCCTCTTGAGTACCCAGTCTCAGTAGTCATTGTTTTTAAGTCCAATACGCATTGTTATATTTGTTCTTGGATTGCAGTTTCTTACATTTTAAGCTTAAAGTGGATTTTCAGAATGTTCCTTAAAAAAAAAAAATTATTTTTATTTATCTGAATTCACATGTAACTGAGTGTCCTGTATTTTATCTGGCAACCCTACTGAAGCTCTCATTTGATGAACTCTGCTCTTTGTCAGGTCAACTGCATGAAGGCCCTGACCCACTCTC